>QRFB01001150.1:38121-65613 GCA_008931105.1 Oenanthe javanica | reverse complement strand
ATGCAACTGAGCTTAACTTTTCTCAAGCATAGAAAACCTTAGCATTCTTGTTATTGTTTCTATTTGAAGCTGGAAATATCTTCCAGACAGTTGTAGCAACAAAAATTAATAAAATTAATTTTTGAAGTATATCACCTTGTGTTTTAATCTGTTTTCTGCTGTTTGCATTAGTACTTGGTATTATCTCTTTTGTTTTGTTGTTAGCAAAAAGTGATAAATTATCAAGTTGCATTCAACCCCCCCTTCTGCAACACTCATACTGTCTAACAGGGACCCCAAAATTTGTTTTATCATATGAATGATATGATGTTTTAATTTTTAGGTATATTATATTAATATTAATATTTTAATTTCTTTAGGTACATAATATTTAATACTCCTTTCATTAAATAAATAGCGTTTTGACTTTTTACACGCATTTTAAGATGTAAAAAAGTTACTTTCATAATTTATTTGTATATTTTTATTTAAAAAGAAAATTAAGAAAATGAAATACGTACGTACATAACTTTTTTAGGCTTTAAAGTACTTTTTAGGTTTTAAAGTACGTGTAAAAAGTCAAAATGACAATTATTTTGAAATTGAAGAAGTATATATTTTTAAAAATATAATAGTTTCATAAATTTATTATATATATATATATGTTATTTACTGATCAAATCACGACAACAAAAATACATTATTAAGAAAATACATGAATATAAAAAGTACATAGAATAGTCAGGTTTCCTTTACATATTTGTATGCATGATGATGAACATTGGTTCATGACATTATGACCAACTACTGAACAATACTGATTGCTCTCAATTTAATTGAAAACATGCATGAAGTATATTCATATACGGAGTATATATTTTCTAACACTTTCCCATTTCATTTTTAAATACGAGATATCAGTTAAAAGACCTTTAATTTCCGCTTCTTCCTAGCTAGGAGCAGAGATAAAATAGACGTCCAAGCCCGGCCTACTTTCGAATTGCACATGCATATTTATTTTAATTAACTTTCAAAGTTTAAACAAAACTTGATTAAACACACAATTTAAGTTTAATTATTCCCTCCGTATCCTTTTTAGTTGTCCACTTTATTTTTAATGGTCAAATTTACTCATCTTTAACTGTAATTTAAAACTAATATATAATTGAAAAAAATTAAAATTTTATATTGTTAAAATATATATAATCTACTTTAGAATGTATTTTCTAGTTTTTTATAATTATAAAAAAAATAATTTTTAAATATTAATTAAAAATTAATCAATTTAATCATAAAAAAATCAAAATTGACATTTATGTAGGGATGGAGAGAGTATTAAGTTTCGAGTACATTATAAGTAACGACGACAATGTGTTTTACAACCGTGTATGTCGGTAGAAGACCAGTCTTCTGCGATACATACACTGATACACACATGGATGCATGGATCTACTTCTCTTTCATCACATCTCTATTACGTAATCAGTACCGTCCTATCTTAATCCTACTTAAAATGACGTACAGCTTAATTTCTTTGACTGGAAATACAATTTAATTCCCGGGGATCATGATCAATCAGTCCATCTATATTTAATGGATTCGACTTTCAAAAATCTAGTCATGTCCAATTATTTACCAAGTTAATCATAGTTTAAAGGGTCTAATTTCAGTTTGAATCAAGTAAACCATTATCAAAATTAATTAAAATAAAAACTTTAACACATTTAACATTAAAATTCATCAAAATAGTTATCAATATTTTGATTATTGCTAATATATACCTGTTATTTTATTTTATTTTTATCTAGTTGATTATGATCATTTGATGATCAAACCCCCTATTATAAAATTATAGTACTAGCTAGTTGCTTGTTTAATAATTAACAGGGTCGTAGCTTTGAGAAACAAAGACAAAAATCCCAAGGAGAAATCAAAGTATCCATCGTACGTTAAATTTAAACTCTGTTTTTTAAGTAGTACGGAGAGTGAGTCGCTCGCAAATCATGGCTCGACCATAAATGCAGTGTCTGTAGTGCACGGTTCGTAACAATTTAAATCGTTATCGACTTCATAAAACGCGGCCAGTCAAAGTACATAAACAAACAATAGAATATATATATATATATATATATATATATATATTACTACATTTTGATTGAATAAATAATTAAACATGATCTTCTGGATGAACAATATTGAAGAAGAAACACAATGCTTAGAAACCCTAGATACAATGCAATCATCTATACACGTGTGAAGGTCCCACGTGCCTTATCCGTGTCGGCTTGACCAGTCATAGATTGGACATGTCTTCATCATTCTCCAACACAATTTTATCATCTTCCTTCTTTAAAACCCTAATTAATAATATGATAATATCCCTCTCTATATATATAAATCATGGACAACCCTCGTGCTATTAGTTTTATTTTATTATTTAATTTTAGAATATATTCTATCTTTATGTTCCAGATTTTTATATAGCCTCTTGGCAACCACCTTTTTTCCAATGTAATATTAGGTAGAAAGCGGATTAATATGATTAAGAAAATTTGTAAACCATGGCAGGGATGAATCTAGCTAGCTAGGTTAACTATAAGTACATACTTATTTATATCATTCACTATGACTTCCTAACAGGGCCGAGCCAGGTCAGGCTTAGGCTCCAGCCCAGCTAACTTTTAAAATTTTAATTTTTTTTAAGTCATTATTTTTAATTTAAAATTAATAAAAATTTAATTTTAAACATCTTTTAATCAACAAAATTTATTAATTTATTAATTTAGTCTCATTATTTGAAAATTCTGGTTCCGCGACTGCTTCCAAATATATATTAAGATGAAAAGTGTATTGCTCTGCTGGATGATACGAATGCATGGATGCTAATATGCTATGCGAGTCAAGTAGAGTGTAGACCAGTGTTAAATAGCTGTACGTGATGCGGATTACATAGACCGCTACAATTGAATACAGTAGTATCAAATAATAGAGCCATTCGTGTGTGTGACAGAATCGGAGGATATATAAATGATAAATCATCGAGATAGCCGCCAGCAGAAGCAAGCGTGTTACCATTTTTTTTATATAAGGTAGCTGCATGCATGTGCACTGCATCACCACGCCCCGTTCCCACTAACAGACTAACAGGCTTCCACTTATAGATGAAGGTCATATATAGGTAATTTAAGCAACTCCAACACAGTGATAGTTCATTATCTTAAATTTAATATAAAATATTAAATTTTAGTAATTTAATATATAGATAGGTAACTTGAACTTCAATCATGTTAATTATATCCCTTCTTTATCTTATATTTTATTATTAAAAACGTTTTTCATCACTAAATACTATACAATAGAGAGAAAAAGATTATATTTATAATATTTTATTATAAAATATAAGTTAAGACATGCTTAGAAAGAAAGAGTGGTTACTTATTTATAAGTGAATCCTAGTACATGCTAGTTATATAAAGAATCATTAGGATACTTTTAGAGTCCATATTTTATTCTAATTTCTTGTACTTTAGTTTAAGGACTCAAATAAAGAAGATGATGTTCCTCTTGGAGCGTTTCAGATTATGTCCGGATACAATGACGATGCATAAAATTTGAAATACTTGGGTCAAGCTATATACATGGATCATGTGACTGGTTTTCAAGTGGCAGATATTAATTAAATTAGTTTTCCATCAGGGAGAAATTAAAAAAATTGTAACACGCTTGAAGGCGCGGAGCATCCACAGCACGTCAGCACTACCTTAACATACTTTTTAACAATAATATATTATACTATATTTTAAATTATTTAAGGCATTTTTATAATTTTCATATCTAATACTGTGTTTTTGAAAAAAAATTGAAAGATTTATTTTTTTAAAGTTGTTTCCGACTAATTATTTCGGAAGGAAAGAAAAAAACTTCAAATTTTATTGAGAATTTTTGAAAAATTCAGATAAATTCAGACTGGACCAGATTTTTGCCTATATCATAACTAAATCCGGAATATTTTAGGGTCAGGCGGAAGTCTAATTTTTTTTTGGAATCAAATTCGACTTGATTTTTATGAAAAATATGTGGTACATTATTCAAGTGTGCGGGGGCGGAACAGGCCTACCAAGTATTCTCAGATTGGATTTTTTTCATATTATCGGGAGAATTTTTTGAATTCGTATTCTTTACTCATTGTGATGAGGTCCTGCGTAGAGACAGAGGTTACAAATGTATAGAATCATCCGCAACATTATTATCTTATCAAAAAAGTGGGGGCAAAACCCACCGTTTCGCTTACGATCAGTTTTATCCATTCTAAAAAATGAAAACGGCGTCGTTTTGATGTTTAAGACTGACGATTTACTGCTCTGTCGATTTTGTTGCCGATATGGGAGACATATAATTGAGCGATAACATAGGGTTGGATTTAAGTCATAAGAAATTAATAATAAATTAATTAAAACAAAAAAATCAGTAAAGTAGTGCCGTTTAAACGTACAACTAAAACCGACCGGCCTACTTCTTACCAAATGTCATAATTTATAACCGACCGGACTGGTGGTCGATTATATTGCCTAAACCCGCCCAATTGTTATAACCGACAAGGTTAAAATCGATGAACCTATACGATCAGTTTTAAGTATTTAATCGACCAATTTTAACTATATGACGATTTTTGTCGATCGATTTTAACCCTTTTACTTGTAGCGTCAATAAGTAAAAGAAATATTAATAAGTTTAATCCAAACTGTTTTGATTCTTACTAAGTTGAATAAGTAAAAGAAACATTCATAAATTTAATTTAATTTTTTTAAATAATAGAATTCGAATCATAAACAACAAAATTTTTATGCACATCGAATAGAAGAACCCGGAATATTGAATTTGTGTTGTATCTGGATTACACAATCTAAATTGTGTACTGCGTTAAAGTCTTTAATAATTAATGAGTAAGAGCTGTTACACTGTACAAAACAGGAACATGTCTTGCACTTTGATCAATGATTAATCACGATGCTAATCAGGTGGTTCTAGTTCTGGTTGTGGTTGGCAAGTGGAGTATCAAATAATTTGAGGATGCACTCTGCATGATCATATCCGGAGGATATTTAAGCCTGTGTATTAGTGGTTCAAAACAAATTCATTTTAACAAAAGATGTCCGATCGAGAATTAAAAGAAGAAATTTTCTTTATGTAAAACCGTAACACCCCACGTCAACACAGAGTATGGTTGAACTATTTATAAGGACAAATCAATAGTTAATATATATAAAAAATTGCTAGTTTTTGTGGACTAACCTTATTCAACTGTGGGCTTGCCTTCCTAAAAAAGAGTAGTTAGAACAATATCTAACTTAATTAAAATAAAAATAAGAATAAATTTAAAAGATTTATCTAATCATCATTTTAACCACAAATATTCTAGAAAGTATAACTAAATAAATATTTATTTAATTAATTAAAAAAATGAGGATATTACGAAAACGTTGTTGAAATTGTTTTTAATATTATATATATGGTGTGCAATATTTATTTGGCTTATATAACATTAATACTAAAAGCCAGAGTCATTAACCTCATCTCCGTAAGATATAATTACTCCCTAATTCAACTAGTAATTAACTGACAAAAGTTATATGGCCTGTTTGGCATGCCTTAAAATAAGTCATTTTGGACTTATTTTAGGGTAAAAATTTCATATTTTGATAAATGTTTTTTATACAAGTATTTAATGTATATTTGAGATTTTATAAGTTGCAAAAAAAAGTTAACTTTTTTCAGAAAAAAGTTAGAAATCTCTAACTTTGTCTTAAAATAAGTTGACTTATTCTGAAAAAAAATTCCCCCAAACACCCCCATAATTAACCCACCCTTGTTAGAAAGGAAGTTGAGTTGTTAACTTATAATTATAAATATAGGGTAGAATTAGTGGGACATTTGGGCAAGGTCTACATGTTGGTGCCTGTATGTGACAGAAGTGGTTGCTCTACAAGTCTATAGAGTAATATTTTTCTATTAATAAACAACACTAATAAATTAATTTAATACTTTAATGCTCGACAAGATGTGGCTTATCTTCATGACTTAAACAAACGAAGAAAGATTAAAAAGGGAGAGAAACAATTAATAAGAAAATAATATAACTTTTTTCTTCACTTAAGTGCAACTTCCCTTAACTTAAGTGTTCTATTCCGGTGTCACTATGCTTTGTTTCTTTCATTTTAAGAAATATGCTCCTTTTTTGGAGGTGTTAACATTAATTAATTAATGCGTGTCTTAAGTCTTGCTTTTTTATAACCTAATTATGTCCATGCAAGCTACTCTTATTATCCCAATTTATTTAATTTCATATCATTCACATTTCCCATACAATATATATTGCTAATCACTTACTCCTTTCGCTCCATTTGGTTCTTAACATTTTTGAGAGAGTGTCTGACATGCATTTTAAGGTACATATAAAATACAGTTACATAACTTATTTTTACAATTTTTTGTTTTTGAATAAAAATTAAATGTTTAAATTTGTATTAAAAAAATAAGTTATGAAACTATATTTTATATACATCTTAAAATACGTGTCCGACATTCTTTCAGAAATGTTAAGAATCAAATGCACGGGAGTAACTTTACTAGCAATTAGCATAATAACAACAAAAAGAAAGAAAAATAATAATTAATCACCCAATAATTTATCCTCATTTAGCGGGTAGTTAATTTCATGCCTAAACTTATAATCCACCCGCACATATATAGGCATAGCTAGGTAGGTTAGTTTAATTATTCAGCTAGCTATACCTAGCTTTGTACGTATATATATTAGCCAGCTAGAAGAAGTTGTGATATTGTAAATTAAAACAATTAAAACAACATGCGTGCTTTGTAAAAACAAAAAAAAACAACATGCGTGCAATAGCTGAAGGTGTTTTATTTTCTAACTTTTGTGTATTAATGAAAAATTTTCGTGCATATATCTATATTATTATATCCTATATATAATAAGAATAATAGAGATGTTATTCAAATACTATCAAAGGTCAAAATATTATTTTTAATAACTACAACTAATTATCTATAAGTTATAAATTATTATAAAGATTCTCAACAATTATAATTTTTTTTACCCCGCTTCATATTATAACTCAAACTCTATTAGATATCTTAGCAATATATAAATTTGAATTTAAAGATCTATTTTGGAGTTAAATTTAAAAAAATCGTAATTATTGTACTCGCAGACATTATTTGAGTTTTAGAAGTCAAAATTGGACGATTTTACAGCCATATGAAGGTTAAAAAATTATCTTTAATTCTAAGATGGTCTAACATCCAAAATTCAGCCGGAGTAGCCCGCAATCTAGAGAGAGAAAACAGTTATGAATTTTTATCGGAGAATTCTATTCCGTTTAGGAAACCTTTTTATAATTGATTTAAAACATTAAAATATTTTTTATATTAGATTTATATAAAGACATGTCATATATCACATATTATTAGGTATTATTATTAGATTAGAGTATAGATAGTATTATGATATGAGCTAAAAGTAAGTCCTAAAGACACTATTAATGTAGCATTAATTAGACCTAATTTGGTCCAAAAGGGAGGTCCATTTAATGAGGCTCGAAACCCTACTTATTAAATAAATTCGTAATTAATTAGCTAAATATATAGCTAATTGATTATGTCCAATTACAAGGAAACTACTCGAAGGAGTAACACCCAAGACACCTCAATCAACAAGAAAACATATTCTTACACGGAAACTGCTTCTATCACAAGAAGGATCCAGAATCCTTCTAGGAAGTACTTTACTCATCAAGGTTCTTAAACCTACTCTAATTCTTAGACTCTCTACGTCTATATAAAGGGCCTAACCTTTCATTCTTAGAACTACGTCTGGCTTGATTCTCATACACACTGAGATACGTAGGCATCTTGTGAAGGCCGAACTAAGCTACAAAACACAAGTGCAGCCATTAAAGCTCGATAAGCTCTGACATACATCGCAATTAATACACCCTAGTTTTTAATCCATAACATTTGGCGCCGTCTGTGGGAAGACAACATTAACCATGGCAAGAACACGAAGAGCTGATGGAGACATCGTCCCTACCGCAGGAGACCCGACCACTGTGATTCCTCCTAATGAAACTCAAACCTCCGAGGTCCCCGTTACCACCACTATTCCTGCTGGAACTCAAGGTCCTAGCACTCAAAGGCTTGGCCCATTCAGTGAAATCGTCCATTCTACCAATCCTGAGGAAGTCATCCATGGGTCCAACCCTCTATCCCAGGTATTCAAACTCCTTTTGTTGCTATTGTTCCTCCTCACATACAAATTTCTATTATTGTTATCCCTGGTAGCACTGTTGTCCAACATAGGCTTGGATTCTCCCAAGCTTATCCCCCTCCTTACGTCCGAGGGTTGAAACCCCCACAAAATTATGGCCGTAGAGAATGAATATGTGATTTCTCAGGACCATACTCGATTGATTATGAAACCTCTGAAGGCATCGACGTTAATCCTAGAAGGAGGAGGCCTGACAAGAAATCCGTAGAAAGCCAACGTTCACAGTCACGTATGACACTAGAACAAAAAATTATTTCCTATGAGGCTGAACTTAAACAACTAAAGAAAAGCCTAGGTCAACATAACACAAGGCCAGCCCAGAGGCGTGAGGCCCCTGACATCATAGAACTGGATGAGACCCCTCGAAAGAGGAGAATGGAAATTGCAAGAGCTGATCCCACTGAGTTGCTACCTCTTGGAGATCCTGATGATCCGAAACCACCCTTTACCGAAGCGATCATGAACGCTCACATCTCAAGTAATTTCAAGATGCCCACCATCAAGACTTATGGTGGGGCAGGTGATCCGGCTAATCATGTAAGAATCTTCTCGAATACTTTATTGCTACAACCTATCAATGATGTTGTGAAGTGCAGGGCCTTCCCCCAAACCCTGGGGGGCATAACACAACGTTGGTATAGCTGGTTACCCCCAACTCTATTGGATCTTTTAAAGAACTCAGCAAAGCCTTCATAAACCAGTTTATAAGCGGAAGAGTGCACTAAAAAAACTTAGCTTCTCTTATGAATCTAGAGTAGGGAAAGAACGAATCCTTCGTTGGTCGGTCGTACGGTCTGGTCATTTTGTCTCCCACTTAACTTCAAATATACATGTCTTTCTCCTACTCAATTTTCTCATTGCTCAATCTCTTTAATTTATTTAAAATCATAACTTACTAATTAAATTTTATGAATATTAAAATAATAATGTTATTTTCTTTATATTAATTATATTTTATTACTATGCTATATCTATATATCTATACTTTTATGTTATATTATTCTAAACAAACTTTTCTTTTAATTAGAATATAGAGTTGTACTCATAATCTTCTAATATGTTTGAATTTGCTCATCGCTCAAACACTTTAATTTATTTAAAATTACAATTTTATAATTAAAAATTTTTAATATTAAAATTATATTAATACCTTTTCTATATTAAAACATATTCTTTTATTTAAATTTTAATTAAAATATTTCTAATATACTTGAAACTCTTTTTATTAATAAAATTTTTCTAATAAAATTTAAAGAAATTAAAACACTTCTAATATATTTTAAACTCTTTTAATTAATAAAAATTAAACTACACTCTTATTTCACTCTTTTAGTTAAAATTAAATAAAAAACAATCTAATATTATTAATTTCTTTCATCAGACTTTAACCAAGCTAAACAACAACTCTGCACAAGTCATGGACGTAAACAACTTTTCATCAAGAGCTCATTCACATGAGTGGATTTATCTGTCCAACTTTTCGGATTATTATTTATTAATTAAATATTTAAAATAAAATTAAAATTTTATAAATTTCTAAATTAAAATCCCAACATGCCATAAAATCAAAAACCAATATATTTCAAATTTATAGAGACGTTGCTCTACAGAAGCTCCACAGATAAAAATCTAATAACTAAATATTAGTTCCAATTTATTCATCCATCTCCAAATAGAATCCAAATATGTTTCATATAACATATATATTTCAGAATCATATTCAAAGAGATAAAACGAATTTCAAATTCAAAATTCTTAAATCATATTCTTGAACAAATTATCTCATTACGTTTGGTTACATTAGCCGAAGACACGACCCAAAAGTTCAAATACTAATAAACGCGCTACCCTTACTAAGACCCAAAATAATGCACAATCCCCGAAGAGCCCAAAAGAAGTGCTCCCTGGTCCAAAATCTAGTTCCAGAACTATACGTAATTTACTAACGGTTCAATACGAAGCGGAGAGTTCTAAAATACTCTTTCTAATTTTAAAATTCGAATCTCAAATAACTCTTTTGTTCATAATTTAATCCAACAAATTAGTATACATGATCTAATTTAATAATAAAATTACGTATATATAAATATAAAATTTACAAAATAAATTACTGCTTTGAAAGTTTACTTACCTTAACCGTGATAACCTCGAAATACGATCATCCTAAAAAAATAGTTAACAATCGTTATATATTATACCTTACAAAATAAGTAATGGTTGGATCTCAAATTCTCAGTTGTCACTCATATTCAACAAGGCAGACTATATATACTAATTAAATATTAGCATATAATCACAATGTACAAGTTTGGTATTAAATATGCAATTGACAACTAAGTTAAAAGCACTGTCCTAGTACTTGCATGCATGCGTACATGATTTGCATTTATATAACATACTTATTATGCAAATTAATTACATAACTTTAATACTACTAATTTATGCATATGTTATATCTATAATATTGAGAATAAATAATTAATAACCATATGAATTACAGATCACAATTTTATACAAACAAATTTAATATATGCATATAATATACTCACTCAATAAAATATAAGCTTCACAATTATATATATTTATATAAAACTATAAACTGAAGAATAAATTACCTTCCTTAAAAGATGTGTAATTTGTTATGAGCCTCTTATTTTCTTCTGCTCTCGCGTAGTCTTGATACACACTAATGTGATTTGTTCAATTATACTCATACTTTTAACATATATAGATATAATATGATAAGTTTAGTGAAGTTACGTGACTTATCACAACTACTAATCCTTAGCACTAATACATATCACGTCAAACTGAAGTCCAACAAATAAAATAATAATATTAATTTAATTGTTAAAAAGAAAATAAAAAGGAAGAGTTTTAGAAAGTCAAAATAACGTTTAATTATACAAGATTTTAAATACACCAAATAATCATGCAATAATTATCTTAACATGTATTTTATTTATTTTAAAAAAATGCAGCCTATTACAATGGAGAATCCTGTTGGCTTCAACACGAAAACGTGGATAACAAATTAAGAACAAAACCCAACAATTCAAAAGGTTTCTTTTCATATGATAGCTTCATCCGGTCAATCAACATCAATTGGTAACTATCCTTAATAAGATTTTTTAAATGATCTTAATCATCTAATTTTAATAAAAATTAATTTAAAAAAAGATATAGCATACATACAACTTTATTCTCGACAGTTTTCTTTTTATACAACTGCTCACGAATAATATTATATTATATTTAAATTATATTCTATATTTTCTATTTTAAAAATCATACTTATCCTATAATTTTTATTTAATATAGTTTACTCACATTCAACTCAATTTTATCACCATTCGGACTCTTTTATTTATTTAAAATTATGACTTATTATTAAATTTTTTGAATATAAATATCATTATATAGAAAAATGTAAAATGAAAGTAATAAGTAATAATAAAATAAATTATCACATTAAATAAAATATTTAAATTATATAAAATAATTAATATATAATTTATTAATAACATCCGTGATTTGTACAGATTATAAGCTAGCTTTTATGTATTTGTGCATGTGTATATGTCTTGCATGATTGACAAAATCGAGTTGACCAGATCACTCAAGAGAATTCAACACGACAAAGAATGTATATCACTATTGAGAACCATAAAAAATAAGTTGATTTGATCACTTAACAGAATCTCAGTGTCACATAAGTAAGAGAATCGTGTCTAAAGAAATTAAACATGATAATTAATAAAGTTACGAAGACAGGGTATAAAGGTATAACATCATGTATTAAGAAGAAACTGAGAAGATCAATATGGAGAATCCAAATATACATTCGCTTAACGGAATCTGAACGCCGGATAAATATGAAGAATCCTATTGTTTTGATCACTTAATAGAATCTCAGTGTTAGATCACTCAGGAGAATCAAAATGAATAACACTACCAATCTCACTATTTACTCTATTAGACTGTTTTACATAAAGATTCTGGAGTTTCAAGTGTACTGATCACTTAACAGAATCTCAATCTCTCATAATAATAAAAGTACGAAGATAATGTATAATGGTATTAAAAAGTAATTGAGAAGATCAATATTTGAGAATACTGAGAGAACTTTTCTCAAGAAATAAAAAGATTTTTATGGAACAAACTCCACAAAAACCAAAAACAAAATCCAAACAAAAACAAATAAAAAAACTATCTCTAAATACAAGAGTAAGCTTACTCGAATACGATAAAATTAAAATATCAAAACCATCTCTACAACCATGATCAAGCAGAAGCCCTTCTGCAACCTATATTTCACAAGAAAAACCACTAGTCCTAGATGTGGAAAAATTCACACAAAATACCCACCCTCCATTTGCAATAAAAATCACAATATAACTCTCCACATTCTAGCAGAATTCACAAAATTCCATCCCTTCGAACACCCATTCACCAACAAAATAGCCTCACCAAATCTGGATATACCTGAAGCAATGCAGCCTTGATTCTCCATAATCACCAACAAAACAGTCTCACTAGGTGCGTAATTATCCAGCTGAGACTGACTTTGCATCATGTACTTTTGCAAAATATGGAATACACCACCAAACTTGAGCATATTTTTGGACTTTCACCCCTGCAATATAGTTTTGCAAATATCTACACCACCAAAGACTATCAAATCTAGATTGTACTTCTTTGAATAAGAATTCTGCAATAACATAGCACTAACATCCCAGAAATATTACTTGCAGATGTATTCAAGTTGCAAGTACTAGAATCTTGAACCAAAAAGCTACTAGTAGCATGATACTAACCCCATAAATTAATCCTCCGCTAAAAAATAAAAAGCACTCTAGAACTCCTCCAAACTCAGAACCACCTGCTCCTAGGTCTAATCACATCTTCTGAATCTAATCCCAAAATTTCCAACTTGCATCAGAATTCTTGCAAACCGGCATAAATAACTCTGCACCCCTTGATATAAAAATTATAAAACTTTTCTGCAAATCTATAAGAGGAAAAATGCAACCCTGGGCCATGACAAATTCTGTCCCCAATGACAAATTCTGCAGGTATCTTCCTTATGATGTGACATCTTCCGCAAATAACCAAAATACCAGTAATAAAAAAGGTCTTCAAAATTAAACACCCACTTCAAAATTTTCAACTCTTGAAAATCTGCTACATGACCATACAAATTAAACTGTAATTCTGGGACCCAACACCTAGTATGCAGGTTTAGAGCATCAAAATTCAACATTTCCATAACAACAGAAATTGTCTTCAAAGCATAACTATGCAGGGCCTGGCCAAACCTGCACATATAGAACAAACAATTAGATAAAAAGGACTTCAGTTGAGGTTTTTTATTTCTCTTCGATCAAACATCCACAATATGGAGATCATCTAAATCCACCGCACTATTACCACTACTACAACTGCATTTACCAATCGATTCCCAGAAGCAAACAACCATAACTTGCAAACAAGGTCTCAGTAAAACCAATTTACAAGTCTGGAACCACAAACTCGCCAAAAATAATTTTCATCTGCTCCTAGATACAATTATTCATTGGCACAAGAAATTCCTCAAAAGATCCCAACATTGAAAAATATCTGGGAACCCCGACTTGCAGCTGTGGGCCCTTACTTTTCTGAAATAGTGTTATATTATACACAAACAATATGTAAAATTACATCTGGTGTCACATCTTCATCGTTATGATATTCCCGATCAATGTCCTCACACACGCTTTTTATAATACTTGTTACGTTGTTTTCGTTGTACTCATCAATCACCTATGTCGATAACATGAACGATACACCTCCAACCACGATTCTTTTTGTTGGTGAATCCACTTGTAACGGCATCCGTGTAACACCACTAAAACAATATAGGTGATAATCTCACTGTTCTGTAAACGATTCTGTAGTGATTTTCTAACGATTCTATAACAATATAAAGTATTGTATCTTATAAAAGTTAACGAACCTGATTTTGTTATGTTGTTTCTTCATTGTTGGCCGGAACAAAAAGTTTAAGCATACAAAAAAATTGGTAAAATATAACAATGATTATAATTAGCGTACATAAACTACTATATAATTAAATTATATACTTATCTTAAATAAAAGATTTTTAATAAATATTTTGATTGCTAAATCAAAGTTTCTTGATTTATTTGACTGTATATGTATACAAAACATATATTGTATACCCCTTATTGTTCCATTTATTTATACAAATACCATTATATATTGTATCTATAATTATTTAAATACTATATATAATGAACGGTGGGATTAAGGTTCTTTAGGGTTTTTGATGATTGGGGTCTCCCTAAAATCTTATATATATATATATATATATATATATAATTTTATTTAGTGGAATGCCTTACATAAAAGTAATTGAAGACTTTATATATTATGTATTATGTTATACAATAATTTTATAATATATTATAATTAGAACATATATAATGGAGGATATATAAGTCTACTCTATATATAACTTTTACTTATATATATATATATACATATATATACATATATACATACATACATATACATATATATATATACATACATACATATATATATATATACATACATACATATACATGGTCTACTCCATTTAAAAATCTACATATAATTTTTGCCTATACATATATTTCATAATATTTCATTACATATATACAAACTTATAACATGTGCGAAGCATGTGATAAATAATATTTAAGTAAATTAATTTTTTATTTATATTTTTGTTGATATTTAATATAAAATTTTATAATATTAAGAATTTATGTTAATATTATATAGTATAAAATTAATATTAATTTATGTTAAGAATTTTATAATATAGTATAGAAGTCCACAATGAAACATTACAATGTCACACACACGTATACATATATCCGGAAAAATGGGCAAATTTTTATAGCTAGCGCGCTAAAGCAACGTTCACACAAATATGGTTCATGCATTCTCGAATTTATTATCTTCGGGAGGGTTTTTAAGTGAGTGCAGTGCCGGTTCAAAAAATTATGAGGCCTTACGTCAAAGTTAGAAAAGAGATCTAAATTTTTAAAATTTATATTGTTAAAAAAGAGACTTCATGTTATATATTATATCATTAAACAAAATTTAAATAATATTCAAATATTATAAAATAAAATAATTTAAAAAGTTCACTTTTACATACACAAATTAAAATTAAACAATTATATAGACTAAATTATAACAAATAATACAAGTTTTCTTTTCAAATGTCATTTATTCAAGATGTCCCTATTTTAGATTTTTCTTTTAGAAAAATAATATTCATTTCCAAGAAAAAAATGATTCATTGAAAATTATTAAATTACAAATTCAAATAAAAAATTATGAGGTGTATACATAAAAATGCAATTAATATCAATCTTTAATTTTCTTTTGTCTCCTAAAAACACAAATGACGTATAAATATTATCTATACATTTAACCTTTTATAAAAATCAAATATTATCCTAAAATCTCTTAAAGAAAGTTTAACATTTTTAAATTAAAAATAATATAAGACACATATACTATATATATACAAGTATACAACGCATACTGTATTATATATTTATTATATATTTTGGATGTTTAAAAATTTGAGGGACTTGGGCAATTGGCTAATTGGCCTTAATGGAAGAACCGGCCGAGTGTACTCATATAATTAACTAGTAAAAACAATGAAATGAAGCGAATTGAAGTTAAATTTTGGCTTATGCCAACGGAATCTCCAAGGAGAGTATAAAAGTTTATTTGTTTTAATGTACTCCAATTGTATAAAAGTTTCCTAAACAAAAGAATAAGAAAGTTAATTTGTAGGCCAATAAGGGAACCAATTAAGTACTTATTCATTAAAATATAATCCACCTTCCACCTCTTTTAGTGTTTATAAACAGAATTGTTGCAACACTTCACCAAGCTGAGAGCCAAGTACCACCAAATTAAATCAACCAAATTTATAATTAATTAATTGAAATGACAGGCACTGGTTCACCTTGTGGTGCTTGTAAGTTCCTGAGAAGAAAATGTATGAGGGGTTGTGTTTTTGCCCCTTATTTCTGCCATGAACAAGGAGCTTCTCACTTTGCAGCCATCCACAAGGTTTTTGGTGCTAGCAATGTCTCCAAGCTTCTTGCTCAACTCCCTGTTAGTGATCGGAGCGAAGCTGCTGTTACCATCTCTTATGAAGCCCTAGCTAGGATGCAAGATCCAATTTATGGTTGTGTTTCACATATTTTCGCGCTCCAACAGCAGGTAAATTTATCATGGATGATCACCTCTTATTCAGTTATTATCATGATTAATGTTGATTAACCCTAGTTACTTATACATGATTTTAATCGATCAATGTTCCTAGTTTCAGTACTGATCATTATCTCTAATTAATCAACTATGCAGGTAGTTAATTTACAAGTACAATTAGCTTCGTTAAAGGAACAAGCAAGTCAAAGCTTTTTCAGTGGCTCTGGAACTGGTGGAAACCCTAATTATGATACAACAGCTTATGGGAGATTTAATTCTTCACACAATGTTCAAAACTGGTTTCAATCAGAAAATGCAAGTATGATTCCCCCATTTGATCATCATCCAAACGTGGGAAGAAACATTAACCGCGGGGACTTTATGGTGAATCCAAACTCATCTTCAGGAAGCTATGAAAATTCAGCTATTCCCCGAGATGCCTCGTTTTCAAGTTTAGAAGATCAGGGCTCTACTTACACTATGGATTCTCTTGACGAAATGCAGACAATTAGTAATTGTCAATGGACTTTTCGAGATGATTTACATGACCTGCAGTCAGCGGCCTTGGGCTATATTCAGTACTAATTAAGTAGATCATTTCGTACTCTCCCCCTAGTTCTTTATAAGTAATGAGTGATGATATAGATGATCTACTCTAGCTATATATAGTGCACACTTTGGCTGTTGCACGCACATCTTGAAGACATTCGTTTTGCAGCTATTTTATTAATAAACTAGGCAGCAGCTAAGAATTAAACCTAGAAATGTAAACGATAAACCCTCTATATTACTATATATATATATATATATATGTGTTATTGTTTTTTCTAGATCTTGCATATCATTTAACCTTGAACAGATATCGAGTACATTAACTTTGTAGCTCAATCAATCAGACGAAGATCGAGGTTAATAGCTAGTTTCGAACTGGAATATATAACATCTGCAGCTCTACCATGCTTCACTTGTGAATCTATGCAATTAAATGCCTACATATATGCACATACTTATCCCTAATAAAACAATAAGATCCAAACCTATATCCGAATTACCTTTATATATTGTACTTTGTAGTTCTTGACTCCTTGGAAATGTATATAGTCAGGTAAGATTAATTATACACCTGGGACTTGAAAGTTCCTATACGATAAAGGGCTAACCGCATTTCATATGTTTTGAATCCATTTACTTAATTTTAAATAGACAATTCCCTGTTTCTTTAATCTCTTGTCAAGAAGAAGCTAAGATGTAATCAGGTACATCCGATCCTAGTAGGTGCTCATATTGGTTGTACATGTAATGGTAGATTTAGCTCTATTTCTCCTGTTTCTGCCATGGATTTTCTTACCTGAATACATGAGCGGGTGCTTGTTTGGTTGACACTCAAATAATTAGGAAGTTTAAATACCCCAGGAAGTGTAATTTTATAAATTTGTTTGGTTAGCACTAACGAGGGAAGTTGCTTACCCAACCTCCCTTGATAACTTGCACTTCCCGTATGAAATAACTTCCTATATGACTATCAAACAGGGGTGAGTATAAATATCCGGAAATCCGGATATCCTAATTTCCCGTCCGGTATCCGATTTTAAAAATCCAAAAATTTGGATATCCGATCCGATTTTCCGGACCAGATATTCGATCCAGATTTTTTTATATGAATTCGGATCCGGGTCAGAACTTTCGTGAAAACCGGATATCCGGAATATCCAGTTTCAATTTTTCCTTAAAAAATTATTTTTATATTAATCGGATATCAGGTTAAACCGGATCTGGATCATAATTTTAGCAATCCGAAAAACCGGATATCCGATCCGGTTTTGCTCTCCCCTTACCAAACACAATTTTATACTTCCCATGAATTCTAACTTCCCTAAGAAATTTAAGTTCTATAGTAAATGATTTCCCTAAGAAATTTAAGTTCCATATGAAATGATTTCCTACTGTATACCCAATATAAAGTACGTACTCTTTAAAAAAGGAATTTTTGATGCAATCATAAATTTAATTTTTGCACGTGAACATTGCGGCAAGGCACTGTTTCGGTGATTAGCTATCCCTAAAAAATAGATGGAGACTATAGTTTGGTGGAGCAATATGTTAGCCAGTTGAAGTCTCTGTTCCTTCTTAACCTAGTCAGCACATTACTGGGCACCAACATTTGCAAGTTGTGCGTTCATTTATGTGTGTGTGTGGGCCGGGAAGTTTGGAACTGATCACTTTAACTACAAAAAAACGTTACCAGAAAACTGGGCAAAATCGACCACCAATCAGTTAAGTTATGGCATCGGATATGAGGGTTAAATCTTACCAATGAGCGAATATGTGAATATTGGTGCAGAAATATATTTAGATTTCGCAATGATGCTATGAAATGTAAAATGACAAGGTGCTCATATATAAAAGCCAGCGTACGTTAAAACTTGTAGTTATAAGTAATTAGAACAAATTAATGATAATATATTCGTATTTAAGATGATTCTGTTTTCAAAAAAAAAAGAAGAAGATGATTTTGATTCTAGGAGAATTACACGGTTGTCAGGTCTCCATAAAAAAATCCTTGCACAAAACTGCATTGTCAGGAGTTGGGGGTTCAAATTACAAGTCCTATGATACCACAAATTCTAAACCCAGGAAACGATATTCATTTACAATTTTACAATCTTGTTATTTTATGTAAATTTCTTATTTTTCCATGCGACATGGAGCCAAAAAAGTTCAATTTAATACCAAAGATTTTCATTTTAAATACAGCTAGAACGATGAACAAATGTTTTGTTTTTTGGCTTCTTTTGGGAAATTGAGCTTTAAATTTATAATTAGAGGCTTCTAAAACTAGTTTTCTAAGCCTTAATCATGAGTTCATAAAGTTTGAATTCATTAAGTATTACTTCCTGAGGTGGAGATCTGTGACAACAGCAATTCTCACTTCTCATCTGCCTTTAAAGTTTCCAATTTTACATATATTTCCGGCTGTTATCAAATTTTCTGCTTAAATCCAATCAAAGTCATCTGTTTAAAGACTCGACACGCGACAAGTGATGACTTGCAAATTCATCCTTTGTTCGTAAAGAACACGAGAAAACTATAACCAAAGTAGGATTATATTATGAATAGTTGAACAGTTGGAACTAAATTACGCCATAATATTGTAGCTGAACACTTACTAGTCATTTACATCAGCAGGAAGAGAAGTTGAAACACTAAAAACTAAAACGAAATCAAGTTGCTTGCGAAAGTTATACTACCAAACATCCGGGACTAGAAACAAGATCTTAACAAAAGCAACTGCCTCGGACCATTTAAAAGAAGACATTAGCAAAATCCGTAGCCTTTTAGACCCTAATCCGGAATACAAACAAGATCTTAACAAAAGGAACTGACTCGTCTGGAATACAAACAAGATCTTAACAAAAGCAACTGTCTCGACCACCAAAATTCTTCCTTCAGGCCATCACCGTTTATGATGGAACCTCACCTTCAGTAAGAACTGCATCTTGACCTATTTTAAGTACAAAGACAAACAGTTGCTCGTACAACAGATTCATACAAATGCACGAAATATACACAGAATGCAATATACAGAAGCATTGACAGTCTTCAAGCGAATCAATATCTGACAAATTATTATAATAATATTATCATACATGATATATTTTCTGACTGTAATAGTTACCCAACTAAAAACAGGCAGGTGAGTGATGGTTGATGGCAATCATAATAACAGTACTAAATTTAAAACATTTAGAACTTACGTTTGAAACTGGGTAATAATAATAGCAACATAATAGGCATGAATCATATACTAATGAATAACTTACTTGAGCTGTATTATAGACGATGTACTCGTTATAGTTCAGCTCTGTTGCCTTCACATTTGATGGCACTGGCATTCCACAAGGAACAACGACGTCATCTCTCCATTTAACATATTCCGACTCCCGAGGTACTTGCTGTCCAAGGCCTTTAGTAGAGTGCTTACCTCTAGGAGGGTTGTCCATGTACTAATTATGAATGAACACAAATGTGTTAAGATCATTGAATATACACAAACGAAATCACTAATGCTTTTAAAAATACAGGACATGTAAAATCACACATTCAGATATCAGTTTAAAGTTACATGCCTTCCACCAATGACTAACAGGATTGCTAGAGAGTGCATGACATTTGTGTAGAAAGTAAACTGACCTTGGCACCCCTGAGCTCATAAACTTCACCCAAGGCAACTTCACTGAGAATCATTAATCCCACAGGGTTTTTCTTGTCAGTGTAACAATACTGAGCACTTTTACTAACCAAGTCAGCAAAATAGACGCCCTTGCCAAACTAAAATAAAAAAGAATATATCAACATTGGAAAATGTAGATGACTTCAATTATTTTTTTATCTTATAAACACAAGTCAGAAAAGAAAAGAAGGGACAGAACCATATAGCCAGTTGCTGGAGCTTCAGGAGGGGCTATTCTCAATCCTTGGCTAAGTATACCCACAAAATTAGTCAACCGAGAACCTACATCATTAAAAAGTTCACTTTTGTCATAAATATTTGAAAGGCACTTGTACATTCATCAGTCAAACTGTGATGATAAGTAACTTACCATGCCAAAGAAGCATTTTGTTCTTGAGTTTATCTCTGTTAGGAGCAAACTTGTCAAATTCACCTTCCCTTTCAAGAGAGAAAACCTCTTCCAGTTCGAGTGACCAATCCTGATAGTATGGAGATTTCATAGTGTAAGAGACTACAAGGAAAGTAATAAAACATCAACCAAAACTCATTAAAGCATTGCTCACCGAATGAGTTGGAGCATGCGTAATTTGAAGATATTTCTCAACCAACCGATAATCTTCGCTGTTGTGGGGAAGAGGGTCCATTTGACAGTGAAGCATCTTATATTTTTCATCAATAGGAACAGTATTATCGGTGTCAAAACCTACTAGCCTGGAGGCAATTTCAATGTCCTGAAGTGCTTCCAGCATTTTGACCTATTGAAGATAGATTAATGAGCAGGCATAACTTTTGTAACAATTACAAGACAGGAAACTTTAATGGTAAGATATAGGCAGAAATATGCAGCATGCTATATACTAAAACAATATAGTAGACCATGTGCAGTCTTAGTTTCGTTTTAAACTGATGAGAACATGGACGATGTAACTTGAAATCATGCAGTACAACACACACATATATATACCTTTGATTTGAAGTCATCCTCATCCCTAATCACATGTGGATGAACGGAAGGAATCATAGTAAAGAAACGGTTGCTAGCATCGACAATCAAAGAATCTCTGACAGTAGGATTGTAAGCACTACTGCTCAGTAGATTCTGAATCTCAGTTAGTGCTTCAAAACCTGTTAATATAAATTTTTAAGATTTTGCGCAAGCACAAATTTTTATGGTTCAAGTTAAATAAAACTATTAACATGTATGCTTGAAACTCTATACAAATAATTTTTCTATACCTTGTTGGATGTTACTTTTGCTAAGTTTCCCAAGAGGCATTTCAGACATATTGATCTCAAACTCCATCATTGCGGCTCTGGAAAATTTAGATCTTATTTAAAATATCCTACGAGGTAAATCACTAAACAAAATGGGAAATGAGAAAACTTTTTATGAACCTGTATGTTTCCACATTAAAGAGCATCTTCATCAGCTCTAGTAATGGTCGTGCAAGTTTGCTATCAGAATCCTTAAAGTTTTTTCTCTGCACCATCTCTTTGTTAACCCCATAATCCTACAGAATTAAATACAAATTATCAGAAAAGACATTTTAGCACCTAATTCCGAATTTAGTTATTGTTTTATATCTTACAATATCTAGAGGAAAGAATTTCCCAGGTCTCTTCTGAAAATCTACTTTTGTTTCCCATGCCTGCCATGTGTTACCTGTTTTCTCAAGAAATAATCGCTTAAATTCTTCAATTGCATCTTCTTTGGACCTCTCATCTAATTTGGATCCTCCAATTTTTTCATTTCCAACACGTCCCCATTTGCGGAACACATAGCAATCTGACCCTTTATCCTCTTCAATAATCTGAAGGATATAGTAGCTTCATATAGGAAAAACAAACTCAATGATCAGGACAAGCATAAGGAATTATATTCTCAAAATTGTTTGTCAACCCACGATGACTCTTGCTTATAAATGAATTTCAATTCTTTAAGAATACATTTATTCCATCCTTCCTCACTTTAAAAGACTAAATGCCGACTCTTTCAGGAACTCCATTTTAAAAAAGCATGAGAAGTTGCGAGGTGCAACATATGAAAACCAGAAACGATCTAAATAGCAGAACCGGAAGCAATAACTGACAGTTCCAAATCCAATATATGAGACCTTCACACGGCTGGCACATGATGCTAAAAGATCAAAGGTAAACATTTAGCCATATACTTTCTCCCTAAGGGAAGAAAACAATATTTAATCATTCAGTACAAGTCAGTGTTCTAAAAGACGGGAATCGGAGTTAGACGGTGAAGGTACCGTCCAGTGATTAATCGGGTAATCGGTGATTAATCGGATTGATTAATCAGAGCTTTAATTGGAAATAATTTAATTTAATAAATAATATATATATAATTATACTTAAACATTTTCAAATTAGATGTAAAGATTTACGAAAAAACCACTTATCATTAACATTTTAAGTGGTTTGTACTTGATAATCATTATTTAATAATTAATCTTAATAGTTATTACATAATATATCATAAAATTATTAGGAATTTGAGAAGGTATTTGAAATTTATGAAGGATTTAGGGCCATACAACCCATATTTATTGTAAATTTGTAATAAAAATATATTAGTTATTAATTTTTTAAAAATTTTAACTTTTTTAAAATAAAATAATTTTTACCGATTTTTGACCGTTTCAACTGATTTTTTACCGTCTCGGGCAATTTTTTCCGTCTCGGCCGTTTTTTGACCAATTTTAAAAAAAAAGTCTTTTGACCCATTTCCGATTAATCGAGACGGGGCCTGTCCGTCTACCGATTAATCGTATAATGATCAATTGTAAATATGTATCTAACATGATTATAAATCTTTAAAAAATAACAAATTAAAAAAGGTTTACTGCAAAAGAAGCATTAAAATTTGAACAGACCTGTTAACACCAGTAGACAAATCAGACAGGTTTAGAGTTGTATTATAGATGCTCTTCCCAACTTCAAGTATGTGTCCAGTATCCTGTAGGCCAGATGCTTCGTGCACAGCACCTCGCCCTTTCACTTTGACTGTCACCACACCAGTGCCACTGGTCTCTCCAAAAGCTTCAATTTTATACAAGTCAAATGGAAGCTTCTTCTGTCTTTTCAAGCAATCAACAAGATAGTTCTCCCTAACGATAGGTAACTTCATCCTCCTGTCAAGACAAATCACTTTCAAAATGGAAAATTTTACTTCAAAAACGGAACATAAAAAATGTGTGCCATCACTGAGGCATCATTACCTTGCCTTCTTTATCTCAGCATTTTGACCATTCACCGTTTCACTTGCGACTAAGCAGTTTGTGTCTGCAATATACATTGTCAGTAGGTAACTAAATATAACCCAGTAACACTTCATAATTCGGCAAAAGATAACCCCTAGGTAAAGCAAGAGTTACATACCTTTCTTGACTTTCTCATGAATCTGTCCACCTACTTCTTCAAGTTTGTTCCTCCATTCCTCCTACTCAGTAGCATGTTCAGTATTATTTTTCATGGAAATTACATTATAGAGGAATATTATGTGCTTGAACAGGGTTCAAGACGTAAACAAAAAACTATCTATAAAATTTACCACAGACTGCCCAGGTAATCCATTAAAAGCAACTTTTAGATCCTCCAACCTTTCATCTTTTGTTGACGGAGTTCCAGAGGGTTTACTAGGTGTTTGTGGAGGAAGTACTCTTACAGGTTTTTTTACCTTCTGTGATTTGAACCACTGTAAAGAGACGGGAAAGGGAAAATAACTAAAGTTTAATACATCATGTTATTCCAGGATGTGCCACTTCCCTTTTATTACCTAACATTCAGAATTCGACCAAAATATATACCTTGCAAAGATATTCATTTTCTGATCCTTCTGGGATATTCCACTTCTCTTGTATACGCATGGATTCAGTTGTAGAGTATGAACACTTGCTCCAGGCTGATAGAAAGCCGCCACATTTGTACACCCCTCCGGAATAATGAAGATACCCGGAACAAAGTGGGCATTTGCCAAGTTTTCCAAAAAGCATGCCATCAGCACTGATGAACAATAAGAAAGTGTTAACTAAAAAAAGGTAAAAGAAGAAGCTCCATTGATTATCATAGCATAAATTATGTTTGACGACATGCAATGGCTCCGCTTAATACCCCTTACTTATGGGAGACTCATAACCCAACTTTTATAAAAACGTATTATTTTTCAGCAACTCAATATATATATATATATATATATAAACAAAAATAGTAGATGAATGTGCTCTTGGTGTGGCATTAAACAATAATCAAACTAGACTGAGGAAGAGGCCAACTACAATAGGAAGATAGGTAGATTGGTAGTTATAGCTCATAGCTATGTACTAAAAGAACTTGCCAGTGATCACGAAGGTCAAACTCTGATCCTTTTGAATTTTGTTCGTTGATTTCAAGCATCTCCCGCAACTCTGATGTTGTGACATGCTTTCGAAGATCATCTTTCATGGACCATAATTCTTTTGACTGGGTTTCTAGTTGCCTGTCCATGTTAGATGCTTTTGGGCGGTCATCTCCCAAGGCATCAGCACTCTTTTCAGGTGTTTTGTGCAGTAAATCACCTTCAGCCTTGGCAACTTTTGATTTGTGGTCACTGCTTAATGCACTTTTGCGCTTAGCATTACCTTTAGAGGTAGATTGTTGTATAGGCTTTGTATCATCTACTGGATCATTTATTGGACCTGAAAAAACAAATGTGAGTGATCACTAAAAACATCAAATACACACACACAAAAACTATATATATCTTTATGTTTGATCAAGAACACTTCTGACACCTTTGCTGGTTGAGTTTTTAACCATCGCAGAAACAGCTGTCTGATCAGATGCAGGAAGATCATCCCATCCAGAAAGTTTATTTACTTCAAAGGTGGGAGATGATTCCATGTAACAGTTAGCATGGTTCCATGTCAATCCCTTAGAACCTTGACCCTCGGGCTTGGCAGATATACGTACCTAAACCATGCATTATAAGAGCCAAACTGAAGGATATGCCTATTTTGTTGCAAAAAATAGAGCCTAACAAGCAAAGAGGCACTACTTACTGGTCATCAATACAAACAAGCAATACGTAGACATTTCACAGTTGAACTTATCCAGACGTTTACCATTGACATGATGGTGGCAACAAAAGATAGATATTCGTTCTCACATGTTTTAGCATAGACATTTCTCATACTGCTTACTTATCATTACTCAGCATTTAAAACAAGATAGATTCCAAAAAAATTCAACAAATGACAAAATTAAGAATGAAACAAATTATTATCTAATATATAAAAGTTATATAAAGTCTCTCAAAGAGTAGATGAACATGTTTTTCTCCTGATAATTAAAAAAGTGATTATTCATATAGGACCATTCCCAGGACAAAGAAAATATACTGCCATACAAAGTCAATATATAGTATCTACGTGGTAATAACACTGAAATATAACATAGCACAACCACTCCATACTACTGTCACAAACCATTAATAGAAGTATAGTATATATATTATAGATAAGATAATGTAGGACAACATACTTATCCTCAGATAGTTCACTAAATGAGCAGAAAATCAGTTCGTGAAGTGGAGAAACACTTACAAAATACTTATATCTATAAATTTATTAGTAATCTAAGTCTATATGATATGTGTCTTAAAAAACATAAAAAATACATGTGTAATAATTACTAGAAAAAGGTNTATGTGTCTTAAAAAACATAAAAAATACATGTGTAATAATTATTAGAAAAAGGTTTTAACTGACCTCTCCTTTCATGATCTTTTGGTTGCAATGTCTGCAAGTAGCTCGGCTGTTCTGAGAAACTTCAATCCCAGATGCTATAGCTGCAGAAGCAGCAGGTTTTTTAAGCCGACTACTCCCCGACTCTGGGGCCTCACTACCATCAGCATATTTCCTAATCTTTTCCTGATCCTCCCATCGAAGCAAGTCAAGGCCATCAACATCATCTTGGCTATTTAACAAGGTGCAGATTCAGATATAACACAAACAATAAATAAAAAAATATGTGTTACTTTAAGGAAAGCCCGTCACAAAAACAGTAAAAATCGAAAAACATACGACTTTATCTGGTTTGCTTTCTTCAATATGCAGCTGGCATGGTTCCACATCTGTTCCAACAACTCCCAAGATTAGTCCAGTAATAGAGAAAATGATTTCGTGAATTTATTTGCACATATTGACAGCAATATCTACTCATCGCTATAGTACAATTGGTTTATAAAAAACAATGCTTGCGAACGGTGAAAGAAACATCCACATCACACACAATATAATTAGTTGATTATACCAATCCAATGAATATATTGTATACAAAAACCTCATGCTTCACATATAATGAATGAATTTATGTAGCACACACATATATGGGAGGAGCCTAGGTAATTTAGGGGAAAAAAACTAGTATAGAATAATGCGTGCACTCATGCAGCAGGTCAGAGATGATGAATTTCCACTGATAAGAAAGCATAATATTCTCAAGTGACGACAACATTGAAGATTATATAGGTCTGCAACAAATTTCATCCCGTTATATTAGAAAGAACATTACCAGAAAAGAAGAAGGCGACCAGCAAACTAAAACCACAAATGGAATGGTAAAAATCAATAAATTAAAGGATGTCTCAACCCCCCCCCCC
>QRFB01001150.1:27010-38072 GCA_008931105.1 Oenanthe javanica | reverse complement strand
CCCCCCCCCCCCTCTCTCAGTACACTATACCATGAGAGAGAACCAAGAACTTCAAAAACATAAAAAAGCAATCTTGTTCTCCCTTTTTGTCTTCTCTTTAGTGCAATTGCATAAAATTTAATACTAGTCCACACTCATGCCTACCAAAAAAGAAGGGTATACACTAGGCCATAATACAAGGCCAAGAATATAAAGATGCAATCTTTTTTCCAAAACCAAACTCAAAAAAAAATACTAGGATTTTCATACACTCTCAAAAAAAAACTCACAAAAATTACAACAAAATGTACAATGCAAATCAGTCCATAATCAAGAAAAACAAGAACAGGGTTAGTTCATTAGTATATCTAACAGACAACAAAAAGACATCAAACTTTCACAACATTAAAAAGCAATCTTTCTCTCTAACAAAACAAAATAAACAAAACCCATCAAAGATTCTTGAAGTTTGTGCAGAAAATAAAAAACATAAGCCCAAAAAACAACACAATGTGCAGTAGAAATCAGTATAAAATCAAGAACAGAGACAGTGAATAAGGCACATATCATACAGGCATAAAGCCATCAAATTGTGAGGATTGGACCATCTTGCCAAGACGAAGAGTCTCTTTTTCAATAGGGGTTTTGCAACTTCTGCATGAAGATCGACCCGACTTTGCATATTCCGCTTTCCATGGCTTAGGAGGGCTCGCCATTTCTACCCTTTTTCTCACTCACACTACTGTGTGTCTGTGTGTATTGTGTCTCTGTTACTTTACTATATATAAAGATGAAAGAAAAAGAATGTTTTTATAGGGAATTCGGGGAATCTTCAAGTGTCCTTAATAAGCTTCTAAAATTATGACCTCCTCATGCTGGTTAAATCCATTATCTATCTACTATATTATTAATCCCAATAAACCCATTTAAACTTATTAAGGTTATTTGAGTTTTTTTCAAATTCACCATTTATCTCAATTATAATATCAATCTAATTAATTCACCAGTTATCTCAATTATAGTATCAATCTAATTAACTAATTATATGAATCCCTCCACTATGTAATGTAATTTCGTACCTCGTATGTATAAATATAATATACATATCAAATTTATTATTTTAAAATGGTAAATCTAATATATATGTGTGATGTGTGGTGCCAATGCCACCACCATTGAATTCCTGGAGCGAGAGAGAACTATAAGCAAAGACCATATAATTAATGGAGAAGAACAAAAAAAGTCCTCATGCTCTGGTTCTTCCTTACCCTGCTCAAGGCCACATAAACCCCATGCTCCAGTTTTGCAAACGCTTGGTCTCCAAAGGCATCAAAGTTTCACTTGCAAACACCATTTACATCTCCAAATCCATGCTTGCTGATCCCCAAAGCCCCGTCTCTTTCGAAACTTATTCAGATGGTTTTGATGAAGGTGGCTATGCCCAAGCAGAAAGCTCTGCCACCTACCTCTCCAGTCTACGCATTGTCGGCTCTCAAACACTGGAAAATCTGTTAAACAAACTTGATGAGTCTGGCAACCCTGTGACTGTGCTCATTTATGATGGTTTCTTGCCTTGGGCTCTTGATGTTGCTAACAGCTTTGGACTAGTTAAAGCTGTATTTTTTACTCAGTCATGTGCTGTCAACAATATATATTATCATGTTTATAAGGGTCTTATCTCTCTCCCACTGCGAGATGATGAATCATCAGTTCTTTCCATTCCTGGATTGCCCTTGTTTAAATCATGGGAAACACCAGCTCCTTTACATTTCTTTGATCTTCTAGTTAATCAGTTCTCTAATGTTGATTATGCAGATTGGGTCTTTTTTAACACATTCCACAAATTGGAGGAAGAGGTATGTATGTTGCTAACTTTATAATTTATTTTATCTATTTACTATTCAGCTTCGTCAGAGTTAGTATTACAGTATTATGCAATCGTCTCTCCTTGGAAAATGAGTAAACTCGTAGATTGAGAGCTTCTTTTTTATGTGAACTTGAATCTCCTCGCTTAATTGTGTGTGGATAAGGGTTAAAATTGGTGGTCAGCTTCGTCACAGTTAGTATTACGGTATTAATTACCTTATTGTGTCTCCTTAGAAAATGAGTAATCTAGTAGATTGAAAGCTTCTTTTTATGTGCACTCGAATCTCCTGGCATATTTGTGTCTAAATAAGGGTTAGAATTTGTTGCTAATATATGTCTGTTCTGGATTATTATTATTTATATGTAGGTGCTTCGGTATATGACAAAATTATGGAAAGTGAGGACAATAGGACCGACACTGCCATCTATGTACCTAGACAAGAGACTTGAAGATGATAAAGATTATGGTATTAATCTTTTCAAGTCAAAATATGGGGTTTGTATGAAGTGGCTAAAAGAAAAACCTAGTGGCTCAGTCATATATGTTTCATTTGGAAGCTCCATAAAAGTTTCAGCAGAACAAATGGAAGAAATAGCACAGGGGCTCCAAGACAGCAACTTCAACTTTTTGTGGGTTGTAAGGGAATTAGAGGCAGCAAAGCTTCCAAATAACTTCATCAATGAGATATCTGGAAAGGGTTTGGTTGTGACATGGAGTCCACAGTTGGAGATTTTAAAACATGAGTCAATAGGATGTTTCGTGACACATTGTGGTTTCAATTCAGTTCTTGAAGCCATAAGTTTGGGAGTGCCTATGGTGGGGATGCCACAGTGGACTGATCAGCCTGCCAATGCCAAGTATGTGGAGGACGTTTGGGGTGTGGGGGTCAGAGCTAGGCCAGATGAGAAGGGAATTGTGAAACGAAATGTTCTGAAATCATTGATAGAAGAGGTTATGGAGGGAGAGAAAGGGAAAATGATCAAGGAAAATGCGGCCAAGTGGAAGAATTTGGCTGCAGAAGCTGTGGATGAAGGTGGAACTTCTGACGAGAATATTAATGAATTTGCAGCTAAATTGTTGCATTGTTAGCTACTAGTTTGCAGTGGCTTTGTTATAATAGTTTTACTCAAATACTATGTTAAGTGTTAAATTAATATTCTTCCACAATTAAATAAAGTGTACTTCAAAGATCTGATCAATTGTTATCAGTAATGATTATTGAGAGTTGAAATGTAACAAATGCTTGCATGATAGTAGTAGTCATTAGGCAATGCCCCCGTTTTGTATTCTGTCTGCAATTTTTAGGCCCGAGTATATTATTTTTCTTCTTCTCTGCTCCTTTTATCTATCTTGTTCCATCAGGTTATATAAGGAGTGTTTTGATAGCATACACAATCATCAGTCCAGAGCTTCTTTCTAGCTAGAGCGGTATTATTTACAAGTAGGCTAATTGAATTCCTTTTAATCATTACAAGTCATATATACATCTATAGAAATCTTGTTGGCTTGATTCATAGATATCAATATCAATAGAAATTTAAATATGCAAGATGCAACATAATGTTAGGTGAATCAATGCTCAAGCTCATTCTTAAATTGGTTGACACAACTAAGCATACACCTGCAAAGTAAGTGCAACTCCAGATTAAATGCTCTTGATCATCAACGCAGAGAAGCCTAATCCACGAAATGTACACGGTACTAATGCTGGACTCTATGCTATAATCAAACCACATTTATAATCAACTTAATGATGATCAAAACTTAATTTGGTGTGTTTCCAGTTAACCTTGTATGATTTCGGCATAGTAGATTGTGTGCATCTTGTATGGTGTTATCACCTAGTTTGATCTTTTATGTTCTTTCCCTTGGTGGGTAAATGTTTATCATTGAGGAGCTATTTACACAGCCTAATGCTACCTGCCTCCCTTTTACCTGCCAAATAACATTAACTCAGCATTACTTTTAGTAAGGGCTGTAATTTGAAGCGATACGAGTTTTTGGTTATCGAATTCAAGTTCAAGTCTTTCTCGAGTGAATTCGAGTTTAGAATTTCTCAAGTCGACAAATTGTGTTCGAACTCATCATGTGTATAAACCGAGTTGAGTTCGAGCCTAGTAATGAGTTTTTGAGCTTGAGTCGAGTTTAAACTATTCGAAATTTTGAAGTATTTTGATGAACAGAATAGAGATCGAGTTCAACCCAATATTATCAAAAGCCAAATACATTATATAACATAGAAATATATTATCTAGAGTCGAATTCAAGACACGGTTAAATTGAATTTGATCAAACGAGTTGAGTTCAAGTCGCCCTAATTAAACTCTCGGATCGGCTTGAATTGCTTATTGAGCCCAGATGTTTGTTTTTGAACCCATTTTATTAGTCGAGTTAGAGTCCATTCTATTCGAATTACAACCCTTACTTTCTACTTTTGGTGATCAAGAAAGTAAATAAAAATAGGAATATTACAATAGACATCAAAAAAGAAAGTATTACAACTGAATATAGAGATCCAAGTCATCCCAAATTCTGGTGCATAAAGAACATGGGAAGTGAGACTAGTTCCATATTCTTCTCAATGCATCAGTTTGGCGAAAAACATAACAGAAGTTCTAGCTCCACTTTTGTTATAACAATTAACAAATATTGAAGCAATTTGTATGCACTTGGAATACTAAATCTGGTAAACTATTTGACAGTGTCATGAAATTCAGATCCTGTGAAATGCTACTTGTAGCAAATTGAACTAGCTAACAAGAGTCCTGCATAACTCACTAGTCAGTACATTACTGTATCAATATGCAGGAATTGTGCATATAACGATATAAGTATATAATGTATATCAAAGTATGTTACCTGCATTGTAAAAGGATAAACCAAAATCAAATATAACATGGTGTTTTTGCATTAACAAATATATGCAGACCAAGAAGTATAAATATTAATAATTATATACATAATTAAGGATTATGTCCAAGCCTAAGCTCCAAATCCAAATCACCATCTTCAATCAAACCACCTCTTCTCTCATTCTCCATCTCTTGGCCAAATTTCGATGTCCCAAATTCCAAGCTCAATCTCAATCCCGGTTGATACTCTTCCATTGCTCGCAGCGGATTCTGATGATTATCATGAGTACACAAACTTGTTGACACTGGAAAAATGGTTGGAACCTTGTGTTGTTGCTTGTTGTCTTTACAAGGTCTTGTCTTAGCTTTATCTTTTCTGTGGATATTCATGTGTCCACCCAAGGCTTGTGCTGTGGTGAAGCCTCTTTTACAAAACACACACTCATAAGATCTTGATGTGCTGTTTTGCAACTCCACCTGATCAGATTCTTCACCTGATGAATTTTTTGAATCATCTTGTTGATATTTGGATTCCATTCGAATTCTCTTGGCCCGGTCTTGAATCTTGATCCCTTGAAGAATATTCCTAAATTTTGCACTTATGTCCTGTGATTGGTGATGCTATAGGTATATGGTGTAAAAGTATTGAGAGTTTTAGAAGGTAACAAAGTTACAATATAGGCTATAGTTTTGTGTTTGAAGAATCTAAACTATTAAGTACGAGTACTAGCTAGATATTGTAATCAAGTGGATGAGTTGAGGGAAACAATGAATATATGTAGCACTATCATCAAAGACAAGGCAACCGAAAGTTTCAAGTCTCTTTGGCCGGCGATCCTACTAAACATTTGATCACTAAATTAATATTGTTAACTTGTATTTAAACTAAAACATATTGGCCCTCCTCTGTTTACTAATTTTATAGTTGTTCTTGAGATATTTGGTTATTAATTTTTTAGTTCCCTTGCATATTTCAGCTTCTTATATAATTAAAGAAAATGAAATATTATTGTTTGGTTAATCACTATGTATACTAGGTATATATAATACTTATATGATTAATTTGAATTTTATTTAAAATTCTGAATTTGATCAATATTATTTTTAGATAACTATTTAAAGTTTTCAAGACTATTTTTTTATAAATATAAGGGATGGATTCTATTATTAAAAAAATGTTTTATATGCTTCTAATTTTAAGTAAATTACCTAAAGTCGATCTTAAAAACATTTTTCTCTAAAAAGTAAGAATTATAAATAGTAATTATAAACATATATATCTTATAATAAAAAAAATTGTATATAGATAAAATATAATTTATATAAAATAATAATAAATAGTTTTTTTAAAAAAAGGGAATCAATTCAATAATGAAAAGTCATACAGTTTCTACAAATACAATTGAAATTGGATAAATGTTTAAACATATCGTTGTTGAATCCTTCTTTATTGAAGAGGCAACCAGCGATTGTTTGATGTTGAAGAGGCAACCAAGCGATTTTTTGAAGATATGAATATATGTACTTGTGCCCAACTGCTTTGAGCCATCGACCGTAGATGTGATCACATAAAAACTTTTATCACATAACTAAACACAAACAAGAAAATTCTGTAGATCTATAATCCCGATCATTAAAAACACCAAAACAAAACCAAACTTTCATAAGGAGGGATTAACAAAATTTAAAAAAAATTGAGAATTTATTGAAGGAAAACAATAGATTAATTAAGAAAAACGAAAAAATAAAAAAGGATGGGGACTTTCCACCGGTGAAAATTGATGAAAAGCTCAGAAAATTTTAGGTGCCGCGAGAGATGTAGGGTTTTGGGACAATCTAAAAATTCAAGTGTATATTGATCGAATACAAATAATAATAATAATAATAAATAGTTTTTTAAAACGGAAGAAATATTAAATTTAGGGCAGAAAACGCAAGCTCAGTTGTACGTAAAATATTAATACTGTAACAGACCGACTTTTCACACTATTATCATTAATTAAATATTCAAATAAATCTGAATTCCATAATTTCTTAAAAATAAAATTCCAAAATCTCGTAAGAATTCAAAAAAAATTCAGGAATAAAGTCAAATAATTTCAATTCAATATAACGTTAAATTCACGAAGGCACGGCTCCTCACATTTAAAATAGCTAAAATTCGTAATATTATTAATAAAATGGTCAAACTCTAATCCAATCCAATGTAAGTCCATTTGCTAAGTACCTGAAAATTTGTAAGTAATGAATTACACAATCCAACAAGAAAAAAATTCAAAATAACTGGTGGATCAAATACGTTTACAAAATTTCATAATTTTCATAGTTCAAAAATTCAATACATATACATTAATTCCACAATTCGCTAAAGTTACAAATACCCAGTGACACGGTGTCATGAGTGTCAATAATGTACCTTTACTAAGGTATCATAAAGTGTGCACTCCGAAAGTATCATAGTCTTATTAAGGTATCATACGCTATTTCAAGAACTAGACGCAGTTGCTAATGGGTTTAAAAGACAGAGTTAGTTGGAAATTTTTTATATCTAAAATATCATTCTTGATCCAAAAAATTTGTAAAAAATATTATAAATATACAACATTTAAAATAATCTAGAAAGTACGAAAAGTAAATTTATCTTAATAGCGATAACCACGTAATCAACCGGCACAAAATAATCCTGATATTTAAACAAATAAATTCACATTAATTATTCTCCGGCGAAGATAAGGTTCACTATAAAGATACTAGTATGAGTCAATAAATAATTGATAACTAAAGCAAAAATCATGTCATTGACATTAATATCTAAGTCGGATCCATGCATGCATATTGATATCTTACTAAAATATAGACACGGGTCATATGTTGTGTACTTGTGTTAATACCATGGTGATACTGAAATGATCCGAGCCACACTTATATCTTTAATAAATAAATCAAACATCATGCTTTTATTATATATAAAAATATATATAATATTTAATATCCAATTATGCACATCATATAATCACAGCAAATGATTTTTTTTTAAACAACTCATCTCGTATATCTATAAATGAGTACAATAATTATTAACTATTCATGGAATTAAAATAATATCCTTGTGNATATATAATATTTAATATCCAATTATGCACATCATATAATCACAGCAAATGATTTTTTTTTAAAACAACTCATCTCGTATATCTATAAATGAGTACAATAATTATTAACTATTGATGGAATTAAAATAATATCCTTGTATATAAACTAGTTTATAGAAAAGATTAAATATTATATAAAAGAGCATTTACTAATAAGAAAACACTNATGGAATTAAAATAATATCCTTGTGTATAAACTAGTTTATAGAAAAGATTAAATATTATATAAAAGAGCATTTACTAATAAGAAAACACTATAAAAATATTGAATTTGATAAGTTAACGGAAACTTTCATACAATAGCTTAACAATAGCCATAAATTGTAATTTGCAGAGATTATAACACAATGTCATATGCTCATATCATATAAAGGTCATGACATATAAAACTAAAATTAAATACCTTTTATGGAATAAACTAGTTGACTCCTTTTTCACTCCTGGCCTTAATACACCTTGACTCCCTTCTCCCTTGATTTGCTTTCACGTATTTTTTCTTCTTCTCTGCTGTGATGTTTATATATACACAGCTACTATTTAAGTCACGTAAACTAAAGAATGCTAATCTAATTGAAAACAATACCTATCTAATTTAACTGGACTCATCCTTTAAGTTATCTTTATCCCAAAATTAAATATATAATAATAAATATAAGATATTAGATAATTACCATAAAATACTCTACTTATTAATCCTTAAGAAAATATTTCATAAATATACAAAGAAGAAAAATTACGAATATTACAAATACAACCAAATATATGATTTCGATCAAATATGGGTACATCTGTTTAGTTCCCCATCAAAACATGACCATTTTTTTAACCGAGTCAACAAACACACATGCACAATGACACACACAACATGAATATTAGGGCAGGCAGGTATTTTTAATATATATAGTTGGTAGCACATGTTTGTCCTTGCTAATGTCCAACTGTTTTTTATCGGGTCATCTTTCGAGTCATGCGACAATCAGAATTATATAAATTAATGTCGTTATTATTCATATTAAAAATATCAAGCAGTTGATGGTAATTATAATGAATTGAAGGACTGATCTAAGATTATATTATTAAATTAAGTAATCAAGTAGTATATAGCTGTGTCACCGTTTAAAGTAGAATAACAATTTATTATTTGAGAAACTTAGTAGGCAATGTCCTTGCCGTAAAAAAAAGTTAATTTTCATCCATACGTACTTTATATCATTTGTAATTAATAACGTAAAAATTAATTATTAACTTCTAAATTATTATTATTAGATTGAATATATTTATTAATAATATGTAATTTATAATGTTTATAAATTGATAAAATAAATTAGAAGTTGTACCTTAAGGGGATAATATAATTTTATTAAATCAAATATAAAAATTAAAATAAGTAATCAATGGATTGTTTGTTTCACCGATAAGAAATGATGGAAACTTAGGCTCTCTAAAATAATTACATGGATAGAATAAAATCATATCTAATATTTGGTTGAATATGTTTTTGTTTTTATAGTCAAATGAAATTTTCAAACTCACAAATTATAAATTTTTGAAACTCAAGAGGAGTGGATATGAGAAATTAATTCAAATTTTATTATTAATGTTTAATTACTTAAAAATATTCAGTTTTACATATTTAACAATAATAAAAATAAAAATAAACATCATTAATAATAAAATGATATATCTACACAAAATGTATCATAAATAAGTATAATTACAAACCGTGCTGCATAATTTAATCAAGGATATTTGTTGCTTTTTTTCTTGTTTAATTGTTTATGAAAACTAATTAAATTACGTAATTTAATTCTAATACTCCCAAATGAGAACTGAACCTCGACTTGTCCAAACTAGTCAGGACTTTTTTTGCTGCCACTTGAAACAACATTAATATTACATTACATTGTACTAATCTTAATTTTGCAGGCCGGCCATGAATATTATTATAGTTTATAGGAGTCGGTTTACATATATATATATATATTCTATATATAAGCTCTCCGACGGTTATGGAAAATGGCAGCAGTAGGTCAGTGACGCATGAACACACGTACTCACATGCACCCGTCTATCTATATACATAAATATATAATAGTGCGGAGGTAGATAGATAAAATTGCAATTCTGCGTTCTAAAATACACGAGAGATTTCGATATTTATGTGTGTATTGTGTTACTTGTGTACAAAGCAACAAACAGAAAGGACAGATCATAAATCTTTCCCTAGATTGTGCACATAAAGTCTTGTTTTTCTCTTGACTTTTGAATTTATAATGAAATGCAACAAACGGCCTGTAATTTAGTTGAATAATTTCTTGGCTTTTTGCACCAAACCGTCAAGATTTTGAGACTGAGTTTGAAACTTCTCCAATAATATTATAAGATTATATAAGGGTAATAGTAGGTACCTAAAAATAATCTCAATTTTTTTCTTAAATGACATAGCACAATATATAATTTGTTTTAATTCATGAATTTCTTATATGTATACACGCGAGATCTCATATTATAATTAGAAAAAGCATCAATTACACAAATAACAACTCAATATTTAGGAATTTTTTAGACAATTTTGGGAATAACTAGCATTTCTTGTAATGTAATTAGTTATTTTGACCAATTTTTACAATATTTGGGCTCTACGTGAGTTTGAGGAAATGAAAAATTAAGGTCATGTTTATTTTATGGAATTATAATCTCGGGATTAGTATCCCTACATTATAATCCTTCACTATTATTTATAAGCATTATAATCTTTTAAATTATTAAATATTATATTTGTTTAGAAGGATTAATTTTAGAATTGTATTATAATTCTATATTTATTTTGAGGGATAAATATGAATTGGATTATTATTCTTTAAATTTTTTAATCATTTGTTTGTATTACATTGATTTATAATGAACGGATTATAATCCTTTAAAAATGACTTGTTAGAAAGAATTAAATAATATATACCTCCTTTAACCAAGAATTAGAGAGGATTATAATTTTATTACTTATTATTCATGAAAACAAATAAGGGATTAATATTTTAAAAAATTATAGTCCTCGATCTAATCCATGAAAACAGATAATACGTACATTGAATCTTCAGAGACACTGTACTCTAACCAATTAGGATCTCTTTGTACCATGTCAAAACAAATCTACGCTTTTTACTTTCAAACAATCTCTAAGGAAAATTTACATTCAGTTGGCAATGTCTCTT
>QRFB01001150.1:7446-26152 GCA_008931105.1 Oenanthe javanica | reverse complement strand
AATAATAATAATAAATAGTTTTTTAAAACGGAAGAAATATTAAATTTAGGGCAGAAAACGCAAGCTCAGTTGTACGTAAAATATTAATACTGTAACAGACCGACTTTTCACACTATTATCATTAATTAAATATTCAAATAAATCTGAATTCCATAATTTCTTAAAAATAAAATTCCAAAATCTCGTAAGAATTCAAAAAAAATTCAGGAATAAAGTCAAATAATTTCAATTCAATATAACGTTAAATTCACGAAGGCACGGCTCCTCACATTTAAAATAGCTAAAATTCGTAATATTATTAATAAAATGGTCAAACTCTAATCCAATCCAATGTAAGTCCATTTGCTAAGTACCTGAAAATTTGTAAGTAATGAATTACACAATCCAACAAGAAAAAAATTCAAAATAACTGGTGGATCAAATACGTTTACAAAATTTCATAATTTTCATAGTTCAAAAATTCAATACATATACATTAATTCCACAATTCGCTAAAGTTACAAATACCCAGTGACACGGTGTCATGAGTGTCAATAATGTACCTTTACTAAGGTATCATAAAGTGTGCACTCCGAAAGTATCATAGTCTTATTAAGGTATCATACGCTATTTCAAGAACTAGACGCAGTTGCTAATGGGTTTAAAAGACAGAGTTAGTTGGAAATTTTTTATATCTAAAATATCATTCTTGATCCAAAAAATTTGTAAAAAATATTATAAATATACAACATTTAAAATAATCTAGAAAGTACGAAAAGTAAATTTATCTTAATAGCGATAACCACGTAATCAACCGGCACAAAATAATCCTGATATTTAAACAAATAAATTCACATTAATTATTCTCCGGCGAAGATAAGGTTCACTATAAAGATACTAGTATGAGTCAATAAATAATTGATAACTAAAGCAAAAATCATGTCATTGACATTAATATCTAAGTCGGATCCATGCATGCATATTGATATCTTACTAAAATATAGACACGGGTCATATGTTGTGTACTTGTGTTAATACCATGGTGATACTGAAATGATCCGAGCCACACTTATATCTTTAATAAATAAATCAAACATCATGCTTTTATTATATATAAAAATATATATAATATTTAATATCCAATTATGCACATCATATAATCACAGCAAATGATTTTTTTTTAAAACAACTCATCTCGTATATCTATAAATGAGTACAATAATTATTAACTATTGATGGAATTAAAATAATATCCTTGTATATAAACTAGTTTATAGAAAAGATTAAATATTATATAAAAGAGCATTTACTAATAAGAAAACACTATAAAAATATTGAATTTGATAAGTTAACGGAAACTTTCATACAATAGCTTAACAATAGCCATAAATTGTAATTTGCAGAGATTATAACACAATGTCATATGCTCATATCATATAAAGGTCATGACATATAAAACTAAAATTAAATACCTTTTATGGAATAAACTAGTTGACTCCTTTTTCACTCCTGGCCTTAATACACCTTGACTCCCTTCTCCCTTGATTTGCTTTCACGTATTTTTTCTTCTTCTCTGCTGTGATGTTTATATATACACAGCTACTATTTAAGTCACGTAAACTAAAGAATGCTAATCTAATTGAAAACAATACCTATCTAATTTAACTGGACTCATCCTTTAAGTTATCTTTATCCCAAAATTAAATATATAATAATAAATATAAGATATTAGATAATTACCATAAAATACTCTACTTATTAATCCTTAAGAAAATATTTCATAAATATACAAAGAAGAAAAATTACGAATATTACAAATACAACCAAATATATGATTTCGATCAAATATGGGTACATCTGTTTAGTTCCCCATCAAAACATGACCATTTTTTTAACCGAGTCAACAAACACACATGCACAATGACACACACAACATGAATATTAGGGCAGGCAGGTATTTTTAATATATATAGTTGGTAGCACATGTTTGTCCTTGCTAATGTCCAACTGTTTTTTATCGGGTCATCTTTCGAGTCATGCGACAATCAGAATTATATAAATTAATGTCGTTATTATTCATATTAAAAATATCAAGCAGTTGATGGTAATTATAATGAATTGAAGGACTGATCTAAGATTATATTATTAAATTAAGTAATCAAGTAGTATATAGCTGTGTCACCGTTTAAAGTAGAATAACAATTTATTATTTGAGAAACTTAGTAGGCAATGTCCTTGCCGTAAAAAAAAGTTAATTTTCATCCATACGTACTTTATATCATTTGTAATTAATAACGTAAAAATTAATTATTAACTTCTAAATTATTATTATTAGATTGAATATATTTATTAATAATATGTAATTTATAATGTTTATAAATTGATAAAATAAATTAGAAGTTGTACCTTAAGGGGATAATATAATTTTATTAAATCAAATATAAAAATTAAAATAAGTAATCAATGGATTGTTTGTTTCACCGATAAGAAATGATGGAAACTTAGGCTCTCTAAAATAATTACATGGATAGAATAAAATCATATCTAATATTTGGTTGAATATGTTTTTGTTTTTATAGTCAAATGAAATTTTCAAACTCACAAATTATAAATTTAAGTGGATATGAGAAATTAATTCAAATTTTATTATTAATGTTTAATTACTTAAAAATATTCAGTTTTACATATTTAACAATAATAAAAATAAAAATAAACATCATTAATAATAAAATGATATATCTACACAAAATGTATCATAAATAAGTATAATTACAAACCGTGCTGCATAATTTAATCAAGGATATTTGTTGCTTTTTTTCTTGTTTAATTGTTTATGAAAACTAATTAAATTACGTAATTTAATTCTAATACTCCCAAATGAGAACTGAACCTCGACTTGTCCAAACTAGTCAGGACTTTTTTTGCTGCCACTTGAAACAACATTAATATTACATTACATTGTACTAATCTTAATTTTGCAGGCCGGCCATGAATATTATTATAGTTTATAGGAGTCGGTTTACATATATATATATATATTCTATATATAAGCTCTCCGACGGTTATGGAAAATGGCAGCAGTAGGTCAGTGACGCATGAACACACGTACTCACATGCACCCGTCTATCTATATACATAAATATATAATAGTGCGGAGGTAGATAGATAAAATTGCAATTCTGCGTTCTAAAATACACGAGAGATTTCGATATTTATGTGTGTATTGTGTTACTTGTGTACAAAGCAACAAACAGAAAGGACAGATCATAAATCTTTCCCTAGATTGTGCACATAAAGTCTTGTTTTTCTCTTGACTTTTGAATTTATAATGAAATGCAACAAACGGCCTGTAATTTAGTTGAATAATTTCTTGGCTTTTTGCACCAAACCGTCAAGATTTTGAGACTGAGTTTGAAACTTCTCCAATAATATTATAAGATTATATAAGGGTAATAGTAGGTACCTAAAAATAATCTCAATTTTTTTCTTAAATGACATAGCACAATATATAATTTGTTTTAATTCATGAATTTCTTATATGTATACACGCGAGATCTCATATTATAATTAGAAAAATCATCAATTACACAAATAACAACTCAATATTTAGGAATTTTTTAGACAATTTTGGGAATAACTAGCATTTCTTGTAATGTAATTAGTTATTTTGACCAATTTTTACAATATTTGGGTTCTACGTGAGTTTGAGGAAATGAAAAATTAAGGTCATGTTTATTTTATGGAATTATAATCTCGGAATTAGTATCCCTACATTATAATCCTTCACTATTATTTATAAGCATTATAATCTTTTAAATTATTAAATATTATATTTGTTTAGAAGGATTAATTTTAGAATTGTATTATAATTCTATATTTATTTTGAGGGATAAATATGAATTGGATTATTATTCTTTAAATTTTTTAATCATTTGTTTGTATTACATTGATTTATAATGAACGGATTATAATCCTTTAAAAATGACTTGTTAGAAAGAATTAAATAATATATACCTCCTTTAACCAAGAATTAGAGAGGATTATAATTTTATTACTTATTATTCATGAAAACAAATAAGGGATTAATATTTTAAAAAATTATAGTCCTCGATCTAATCCATGAAAACAGATAATACGTACATTGAATCTTCAAAGACACTGTACTCTAACCAATTAGGATCTCTTTGTACCATGTCAAAACAAATCTACGCTTTTTACTTTCAAACAATCTCTAAGGAAAATTTACATTCAGTTGGCAATGTCTCTTGTAAAAAAAAACCTTTTGATCTTTTATCTCTCGTTATCATGTAAATCATAAATATTTTTCTCTTGGGGATCAACTGGCAACTCATTGACATTAATTTCCTCCCGATTTTGTTGACGATTATGAACATTACGTTCACTCACGTTTTCGGATTGTACATGAGGTTTATTATTCTGCAACATAGTTTGATAATATCTCATCATAGCTGTAACAAATTAAAAATTAAAAATAATGTCATTCATCGTAATTCATATATTAATAAAAATTATCCTTAAAAAATAAAACAATACACAATAATCCAATTGAGATTGCTATTTGCTAATATGAATTCACAAATCACCACAAATTTAAATTAAAAATAAACAACTTTTAAGTTAAACCTCTCAAATATACATCAATTATGTATGTATTATTAAATTAGGTTAAAATATTGAATAAAAAATAAAAATTACCTGAACAATGGAGAAGAATAGTAGACGATTAAAGAAGGTAGAGATGTGATGAAGTTGTGTTCTTCAGTGATAATGAGAAAAGTTTTTTATTGAATCAGTTTCATATGCCCTTGATATGCCTTGTAGTCATATCCCCAAAGAAAAGTAGGGACACTTTAGTTATTTGTGGTATCCACTGGTCGGATATTTGGACACACCTGTCCCTGGGGATTCTTCTTAAATCCTAGTTTTGAATTTTATTTTTAAAAATTGTGATCAAAAGTCATGTTAATTAACNATCCCCAAAGAAAAGTAGGGACACTTTAGTTATTTGTGGTATCCACTGGTCGGATATTTGGACAAACCTGTCCCTGGGGATTCTTCTTAAATCCTAGTTTTGAATTTTATTTTTAAAAATTGTGATCAAAAGTCATGTTAATTAACTAATTTCACAAAATTAAGTATATGTGTCTATAAAAAATATCGATACTCTTGTTCATTTTTGCGCAAATAAATATATTGTACATATATTTTTGTGTTTTAAAACAAATACAATTGCAGAATACATTAAAAATTTGTTAAATATAGAAAAAATTGCATAACACAAAAAATAATCACAAAACAAACAAAAAAAAATACATAACATATAAAAAAATATAGAACACAAAATTACAAAACACTGTTCAATATTAGTGTTCTGTAATTTGTGTTCTATATTTTTTTATATATTATGTAATTTTTATTTTATAATTATTTTTGGTGTTCTACGATTTTTTTTGCATTTTCTGTAATTTTTTATAGTTATCTGTAAATCAAATTTTTTATAAAATAGAAATTGGTTCCTCAGTTATTCAAATAAGGAGGTATTCGCTGAGTTTTACTCGTATATATATATATATATATATATATATGAAAATTAATAATTACATATACCATATTACCTCATACACAAATCTTAATAATATTTATCGAAATCTTGTATCCCATAATACACCCACACCTGTGTTCTTACTTCTTAGCCTATATGGTAGTACTCGCATGTCTCTCTTTATTGTTTTTTTTTTTAATTTTGAGATGCTTAGGATGAGGGAGGGCAAAAACCGGACTCGGGGCAAAAAATTTATATTGGACCTAATTTTCAGAGAGAGATCGAACCTATACTGCCTCCGCAACTGAGCGGGTACTATCACTATCTTTGATAGCAAATGATACCCACTTGTCTGAAATTTAATGTGTGAACTCCACTTGACCGTTTGTAGTTTTTCAGACCGATTATTAGGTTTGATGGGAAATAGGCCATCGACCGTTATCAGTAGATTTTTATTCGATAGAAAAAATAATTTTACTTGATCGCAAAAATCCATTTTTTTTGTAGTATTTACACGGGATAAAGTCATATAGATCTTCTAAGAAATGACCGATTAAATGGAGAAACCAAAATAGTATATGATTAATGTCTTCATCATTCCAATATAATAGACCATTGGAAATCAAGTTAAGTTACAACAGTTAACAACCTGATACCGAAAATTCGAGATAAGGAACTCAAGTGGTTCCTCTTTGCAGCAACACAGAACAATGAAATCCCATATGTAGATTATGAATTGATTGTGCATCGATCAATTCCCCATATCCAGGGCCCTATGCAACAAGGTACAATTGTAAATATGAGATACTAAAATGTTTTTGCATGTGCGTGTGCCTGTCAAAACTCCAAACTGTATAGCAGACGCAGGGGCTATTAGTTTTCCAGTTATATATAGGAACTAAATTGACTGTTGTGTGCTTCTCAAGCATCATATAAACATTTTTATGAAAAACCTGAGTAAGTGTATGATATAATCCTTTTTACACCTGACTACCCCTATTTTCATCTAATATATTTATGCAACAGAAATATATGAATGTGAGAAAAGATTCACTATTTGTAAAGAGGATCTGTGCAATAACAATCAAAACCATTTAGGTTAACTTGCATTGAAGATGATAGCTTGAAAACATCTCCACTACTCCAAATTTCAACTGGAACAAAATCACCAGCTCGCCTAAGGTTTCTTTGAGCATTGCAGGAACCATGCTGCAAAATCTAAGGATATTCAATGCTTATCTGCCGGTTCTTATGGGTAGGAAATAGAGCCTCCCATATCGAAGTGTACAATATGAAGAGCATGAACTGAGGGTGAGTTCATCGAGCTTCCTGTACATGGGATAATATAAATTTACCTATAGAGGGAAAAAAATGTAACCATTGTGCAATCGACCACAAAAACGCATTTAGTTCATACTGTTATCAAAACAATGACATACATCATGTCCTGACAATGGATGCTGCGTTGGAAGCTACTTAGACAACTCATCCAATCAGTCAGCACGAGGCAATAGAAAAGTGAATCCTGCGTTTTCACGAATTAGAGGCGGTGGTTCAACGTCTGAAATATCAATCTTATCCATTGATTTAGCTAGATCTTCAATTGAGAATGGGATGCTGCATCATTAATTAACACTCAGTCGCAAACATTTTTTATTTAAAATACAAATTCAAGTAATAACAAATGCAATCGCATGTTAGTGACTCATTTTTAACCTTGAATCATCATCAAGCAGAAATGAACTGCTGACAGCATTGTTTGAATCTTCGGTCATTAACACCCTCATGGCAGATATTACCTGTCAATCAAAATAATATATCAAAGCTAAGCCACTTATTCTTTACAGCTACCAATAATCCAATAACAGTAAAAATTAGGTGGACAAGGGCAGTATAACTAAACTATAAATGGTTGTAAAACATCAATAATTAAGTGCCCGCCTTCCCACGTACCAGATTAGATGTTTAACGGTAATGGGTAGTTTTCCTATTTTAATCATCCATAGTATTAACGAAGATGATAGTTTAAGAGAACTAAAATAAAAACTCACTCTGTTACACAGCGAAAACAAACTACCATGTGAAGGAAGATCAATTCAGACTTACATCTGGCGAAAGGCTATGTGTGCCATACTTGTCATCCCAGTACATAGTACTGATTCTGTAAAGTTGTTGAATGCTGAGCACCTATAAAGAACTAACAACTGTGAAACAGAGGATCTTAATCAAATATCAACTGAAGTAGCTCATTCTTGAAAAATCTACTTACTGGGCACAGGTCATGACTTATTTCATCCAGTGTCTTCCTTGGCTTCTGATGTATGACCTAAATTAGACACAAAGATTATGATAAAAATAGTGGACTTACCGAATTACAGGCAACTCTATAACTGTTTGTTATCGGTGCAAACATGCAAAGGTTCAAGTTTTTGTTCTTTCGTTTTGATGATATATAACTAAACTTTTCCCTCTATGTTGCGTTTAGAATGTATCATCCAAAACCTTTTTCCAAAAATTGGGCATACTGATTACAGTTATAATAAACGAAAGATTAATATTGAAGTAAAGTGAAATAGTAACTATTAAACAATAGTTAATTACTTGCAATTATGGTGGACCTAATTAGCATATATAACATGCAATGCTGAAAGGCTTTAAGCACCATGCAGAGTATTTAGATGCAATACCAGGAACCCAATAGCCTGTCTTATATGCTTAAGCTCATCCCAGGCTGAACCAGCATACTGCATATGTATTTCTTGCATCAGTCGGGAAAGCAAAGAAACAATATGAGGATGGGGAGACTGGATATGCAACAAGATTACCTCGTCCGTCGCCTTGTAGCACCAATGTTCTAGTTCTGCCAATCCAGTCTTGACATACTCACCATTGCTAAATGAGCAGCACTCACGTCTCAAAAGAAGGCTGTAACCAGAACGGGTTACAATTAAAAGTTAGGACCATAAGCAAGTTTACAGTCATACAGATACATAAAAAACTGCGGGGATCCTACTAAATGGAGAACCTGTTAAATAGTTGTACGTTGATGAAAGAGAATATCTGAGTGAACACTTTTCGAACCAAAAATGGGGGTACCTAATAATACAGAAAAGATATGGCGAAATCTTGTAAGTTTTATGCGGTTAATTTGAAGTACCGAACCTTCGAAACAAAGAAAATCATGTCAATGTATATTCCAAGTAACCATGGAAATCGATTTATCTGCCATCATAAAAGTTAAAAATAAACAAATAGAAGCGCAGCCTGCACATGAATATATCCACCAAAATAATACATGAATGAAACATTGATATGTAGGAGAAGTATGAAAGTTATATTACATAAGTATGAAATTAGATAAGGTTATCATAATGGAAGTGTCCATGCAAGGCCAGTAGGATTTTCCCTATTAAATTAAAGTGTGAACTGCTGTCAGAAGAATTTATAACTGGCAGCCTCCTCCATAGTGACAGTACGAATCGTGATATGTAGTATCTACACATTAAAGTACGAATCATTATTAATTGTTTTGTAACGAATTTACTTGCTGTGCTTTACTCTACNTGTAAGTTTTATGCGGTTAATTTGAAGTACCGAACCTTCGAAACAAAGAAAATCATGTCAATGTATATTCCAAGTAACCATGGAAATCGATTTATCTGCCATCATAAAAGTTAAAAATAAACAAATAGAAGCGCAGCCTGCACATGAATATATCCACCAAAATAATACATGAATGAAACATTGATATGTAGGAGAAGTATGAAAGTTATATTACATAAGTATGAAATTAGATAAGGTTATCATAATGGAAGTGTCCATGCAAGGCCAGTAGGATTTTCCCTATTAAATTAAAGTGTGAACTGCTGTCAGAAGAATTTATAACTGGCAGCCTCCTCCATAGTGACAGTACGAATCGTGATATGTAGTATCTACACATTAAAGTACGAATCATTATTAATTGTTTTGTAACGAATTTACTTACTGTGCTTTACTCTACTTGTACCCTAGACAAATTTCTTAGTGATCAATAATGCCAGGGCAAAACATGGGACAAGCAATGTAAAAGAATAAAAATTAGAACTGATCTCGGGAATAAAGAAAAAAATGGTCTATCACTTACATGATTAGATTTTAACATACTCAAGAAATTCTCAATATTCTTTACAATCCCTTGCCAGTGAGCAGTCAAAATTTCTTGTGCTGCAGCATTTGCAAGTGTGCGAGCTGTCCCCTTGATTAAGCTTGCTCTGGAAATTCTTGGCGCCTATACCATTTAGTTACCAAGTAAGTAAAACATTTGTTTCTCTAATAAACGTAATTTAGAGTTAATTTGGACACACAATACCTGAATGCACAAGCCAAGCAGTGGAGAAATCTCTCTTTTTAGATTATCACGAATCATGCCATATATCTTTTCAACATAAGCTGTCAATTGCTGTTTAAAAAGCAAAGCAGGATATTTGGCTTCAACTTGGCGTACCATATCCACCCCACCAGTCAAATCACCACTGGCGAAAGAAAGGTCAACGCCAGGTGGAGTTCCACGAAAGCTCTGAAGAATAAAACGTCGCATTGGTTACAAAGTTTACTTAATAGGGTAAACGTTAATATGAATCTTCTTTACCTGTGTCATCCTCCCAAATATAGATTGTGATCGCCTAAACTGTGGAGTTACACCAGCAGCGCCACCAGCTTTCAGTGTATGTTGCAGCAAGAGCAACAGAGTTGAAGCATTTGATAACCAATATGCTAAAGTTTCATTGTTGTCCTGTGTCTACAATCACAGAAGCATATTTTAAATTTGACCAAGCCAACGACTAAATGTGGCATGCCATGTTAAAATATTAAGAATATATACACACCTCAATAGCATTGCCAATAATTTGTATAATTCGGTCAAAAATACTAGTCCTTTCTACTTCACATGATCTCCACTGCCGCAGGCATTTGTATATGATGCAGGCTGCAACAGGCCTGCCTTTAGAGAATCCAAGGTGCTGTGCAATACAACGGATTAGCAAATCCTGATACTCTTGCTGTTTTTCGTTCAGTGATTTTTGGGGCCTCTCCTCTATCTCTGCCGCCTGTTCTTTCAGCTGTTTTATTGGAGGAGTTGGGAGATCCTGTTACAATACCAGTTGCAATTATATTAAAAGCCCAGTAACATATGGTAAAAATATACTGGATTATGTAAACTAAGTCGGTTTGACTTACTATAGCAGCTTTTGTGGTTTCCCCTCTCTGCCAATGTCAAAGAGAAGAAAAAAGAAAGACATGTAAGTGATTCATAAGATTTTATAATACCATGAAGATGCACCTCTTCGGTAGAATTACCTGAATAACTGATTTAGAGCGATTCGCAGCGAGCATCTTATGACTTTGAGCCATGGTCAAAACCTTCTGACGAAGATTTTTATTTTCTGCCTCTAACTCTTGTAGGGCCTTACTATTCTCTGCTATGGATAGAGCTTGCTGACGTAGAACTTTGTTTTCAGATTCCATGTTTGTAAGCTTCTCGTCAAGACTATTTGCACAAGGGAAATAATAGTATCAGTTATNGCCTTACTATTCTCTGCTATGGATAGAGCTTGCTGACGTAGAACTTTGTTTTCAGATTCCATGTTGGTAAGCTTCTCGTCAAGACTATTTGCACAAGGGAAATAATAGTATCAGTTATTCAGTTCTATGTAGTGACACTGAAAATAGAAATTTTCTCAGTATAAAGACATTCATAATTGGTCAGTGGAACGGAGATAATGCTGCCAATTGCAAAAGTAATATTCAAACACCACCCTCAAGAATAAATTTTGGGTGGAATAAACAATTGGCTGAACTGTCCTACAAAACAATTGAAGATGAAGCTTGATTTGAAATCGATCATGCAGTTCTACAATTCACTAATTTGTTACTGAGTATTATGTTGCATATGGATGACTGCATAAAAAATCCAGAACTAGCCAAAGTATACCCCTCCTACGTCAAGGACCAAAATTATGCAAGATTTAAGAAAAAGAAAGCTCTTTAATTTCTGCTCTTCAGCCTTTACTATATATCATATCTTAATTGGACAATAAAAACTATTCCATACTGAAGAGCCCATGACAAGGCAATAGTATCTACCGGGCTACCACAATTCAAGAACTGCAGATGCTTGAACATTTTTTTTTTTGCTAATCAAAGCTTGAACATAATAACATTGTACAGACAAAAAATGACTAAACACAACATCACATCAAATATTAGATTTGTCAAACAACTGAAAGATCAAGCTACATTGGAAATCGATCATGCAGTTCTACAATTCATGAATATGTTACTGAGTACCATTTGGATATGGATGACAGGGTGATAGCATAAAAGTTTCAGATCTAGACAAAATATACCCCTATTTTTATGTCAATTGACCAAAATTAGCAATATTGAAGTAAACTCTTTAATTTCTGCTCTTCAGCCTCTACTGTACATCTTATCTTACTTAGACAAGAAGAATTGTTCAATGTTGAAGAGCGCATGACAAGGCAGTAAATCTTCCAGTCTACCATGAATCAAGAACTGCAGAAGGTTGAACATAGTCATCTACCTATATAACGATTTATAGTTGATAACTTTTGGAAAGTAGCTAAACCTAGAGCCTGCATTTATATTCGGTGCTAAAACTATAATATAGAACTAAATTCACAAAATGATCAATCCAATGCATAGGTATATTGGAAGACATAAATGGATAATTGGTTATTCATTCATGCATTAAATTGATCATTTGTAAAGATATTTCAATATTTTAGCTATAACACCATTAATAGTTAGTTATCCTTGCCATATCACCAATCCAAATATAATAGTTCATTCAAAACTAGTTGGTTCCATTTATCATTTGTAAATTTATTTCTACATTTTAGATCTTTCTTTACATGCTGGGAACTCCATCCTTCCATATCAGTTAGGCAGGTGAAATCCAAGGAATAGTGGAAAGTTTAAATACAGATTATCCTGTACTCTCATAGCACTTTGACATTTAAGCTTTATATCATATGTAAAACTGGTGGCAAAAGAAAAGAGAAATCAAAGAACCTAGGAAATTGTCACGAAAAAAATATGCCAAGCAAATTTAAGGCCAAAGACTTCCAATTCAGCGGTAAGAATCTTAAGAAAATTTATCAGATATATTCTTTATTGGAAAGGTAAGTACCTCCAAGAATAAACAATATAAATAAAGTTGAGGACTATGTATTAGTACTACCTGCTCAAAGATTGCTGAAGTTGTTGAACTTTATTTTCAGTTTCTTCCAGCTTCTGGCGCTTTTCTTCACTTGACTCCTCAGATGTTGCATTTTTTCTTTCTAAATCATCAGCTCGCTCTTTTTCAGATTGCAGTGATGACTGTAAAATGAATGTAAGATTAAATTTACGAGATCTGAACATGCACATAGAATAATACCAAGCAAAGCTAGCTAACATAAACTTTCTATTGGTTGTTAACTAAGTACTTGCTATTTTTTTAAGTTTTAATTTCATTGAAGAGCAACATTTTGGGTCTACAAGATATCAGGATACAGACTTCCCCAAATAGTTTTGTTACTCATGCATTTAAATGGATTGCTACTTTTTCATATGACATATAATCTACAGGATATAAGAGATCTTCGGGACACCTGTGATTTCTTTAGACCATATTTTTTCATAAAAAAACATGTAGAGTAATAATGGAAAACTTGAAAGACCATGTCTACATCATAATAATGAAACTAACCACTAATACTTCGCGCACACATAATGAACATACGGAAATAGATGGAGAGATAATGTAGTTGAAAACCTATAATACCTTTAAGGTTTCCACTTCAGCACTCAACTCCTCAATCTTTGCTGTATCTTCTACAGGAACTTGGGTTTCCTTGACAGCTGCAGCCGCCTCTTCAATCGCTTTTTGTGCAGCTTCACGCTCCTTGACAAGCAATGCATTCGTTTCATCAACTCTGGCTTTCATTTCCTCCAGTGAATTCTGCAATTTTAAAATCTCTTGTCCTTTCGCCTCTTCTGAATCAGTCTGTACGAGTGACCATCGAAATTCAGGTAATAGGCACCACGACACCAACTAGCATGATTTTTCTTTTTTTCTTTTTTAACTTCTGTATAAATTGCTTTCACAGAAACGGGTGGGACGGGTCCCACTTACATCCCATGTTCAAGGCAGAAAGGAAACTTGTAGAACTATAAATTCACCTTGTATAGCTTCTTTTATATAAATTCACTATACTTGTGTCACAGACTCATAACCATTATAACTAGTTCGCCATAATAATGTAACTCAAGAGCCTGCTCTGGTTATGTTGCTTTTGGTTGGTTTTTGGAAAACATTATATTACTATTTATACATTCTCCGCTATCGAAGTCTAAGAATGCTGATGCAATAGGTATATTACCCTCAAACGTTTTTCCAACTGCACACGCCATGTAAGTTCTTCCACCGTTTTCTCAAGCTTATTCTTTGCTTCCTGGAGTGCTCCTGTTTCTTTTGCGGCCTAAAAATGTCAAGAGTCCACATTGTGATCTTTCACATAATGCAAGAATTAAGCCAAGCAAGTTTTATGGCATCAATTATTGTATCCACATGTATGCATATACCTATACAAATGTATAATTTGTCTCCAGTGGTAGCATTGAGTGAAATAGTAGCAGTAACAAATAAAGAAAATATTGACTACAATCAAACATTAGTGCTTATATTGCCACAAGAAATGACACAACAGCAATTAACCATGCCTTTACTTGATAAACAAGACAATTAGCTTATAAGTACAAGCACATATATATAAATATATGACCAAACAATGTTGTACTAAAATATCACTTGAGATCTAAATTTGGTGGCATCATTCTCCTTTTCTATTGATGCATGATAGTAGGAAAAGATACGAGTATATTTAACCATATAAACTGTGTTTTTTAGTTAATAAAGGACCACAACTTCCCCTAGCTTTTTTTTGGCAATCTAAAAGATTTCCGTTCGAGAAATCAAAATAAGTGGATTGGACCATCTCTCATATTATGTTTAACAGATTAATACAACAGATTTATATTTACATGAATGCTTAATGTACCATGATAGATAACAACTGCAATTAAACATGATCTCACTTGATACCCCCACACAAAAAGAGTAAAGATAGGCAACCTCAAGGATAAAAACACAATTTGCTTTTTTCCGATTAATGCTAGGACCCAAACTTGAATCATATTGGCACACAAACGCATATATATGTTACGACCGATCAAAGTTGGATAAAATGCATAATTTTATGTCATATTAATATAGGAATTACCTGCTCAATTATCATCCTAGACTTTAGAAAATGTGGAGAATAAACTACTTCTTAAGGGCATATAATGCATTATTACAATGCTGACACTCACCATTTTTAATTTCCGAAGCTCCTTTCTAGACATCCTCCCTCTCCATCTGCATTGTGTGATAATTGCTGCCTTTATCAATTTCTTATAGTATGCAAAGCATCTATGACCACGCCAGCGGGCCTGCAGATATTACTATAAATCAATAACAGAGCCTGCATAATAGTTCTTACCTAAAGCTTAAGACAGACGCCAGAAACTGACTTGTATCACTGTTGCTGCAGTTGTTTGCTTTTTATATCCGAACTCCTTACGGCAGGCCATGGCCCGTATACATGTTTGGACCATAACAGCTGAGATTCTTAGGTTTTTGTAGGACATCCTCGCAGAGTGTCCCCGTGCTTTCGTCTGAATTTTAATAGCAGCATCTTCCCTTCTCATATTTTCAAATAATTTGCAAGCAAGTTTTCCTAAAATTCATAAACAAGGAATTATATCTTATGAGCCGTTTTACTCTTCTCTGACTGAACAAACTCAACCATAGACAATACAAGAAGACAAAAATACTCCTAGCTACTTTATCTCATATGCATGAGATGCAGTGAAAAAATTCTTCTAATAAGCATATTTCTCGTGAGGGTCTTTCTGCTTAACAAGATATTCTATCTAAATATCAACACAATTAGACAAACCTCTACAGAAAGCTTGCACAGAAATGGAGGCCACTCGAAGAGCAAGGAAATATTTCCGGGCAATATAAGTTCTAATCTTTCGTTGAATAATTTTGGCTGCAGCACTAAGCTTTAATGCTCTCCGTGCATCTAAATCAGCCATCTGTCCAGCTCTTAAGAAAACCTTTGTTTTACCTATCTGCAAAGTCATTTATTATATCATGTAACGCAATGAAACTGCACAGCTGGTCAAGTTAGATTCAGGCAACACATCAATTGATGTTAAATTGCTGTTGTATGCCAGCATGTTAGAACTATAATGAACTTATGAATCATGATAAGGAAGCAAGCATACAGGAATTCACATTTATAACATACTCATTCTTGGCCTAATGTGATCTGAATCACTGCACCAGAAACCAGATGTATCAAATATTTTATCAGAAATTTAACACCAGAGATCAGAGGTATTATTTTGTCAAAGATGCATTAACATATTTTATCAAAAATAATATTTCACTATATATTGATCATTAAGCATTCACCACATGNTTATCAAAAATAATATTTCACTATATATTGACCATTAAGCATTCACCACATGTCTTTATTAGCTTTTGATAAATCGTGAATTTCATGAATTATCAATCTAAACTTATACTCTAAAGATGCTTGCATGGACAAAAACCTATCTGATTAAAAAAATGCACCATAAGAGATCTCCATATTAGATGCTTATGAATTTGTATATACATCGCATTACAAATAAAATGTAAAGGTAAATACTTCAATAGATGATTACACATTATATACTTCGATTGATGCATAACATATTATCGACAAGACCTTCAAATGTCAGATCCTTAAATTTCCTAAAACAATACTAAAATAAGCCTGGGACATATTTAACTACTTTAGAATAAAGACAATGTAGGGGATTAAAAAATATAATACAAGATTAGAAGCTGACATATGAAAACCAATTTACCTGAGCTCCTGCGAGTTTCATCTTATCCAAAATCTTTTGGCATGCTACTTTTTCCTCAAGACTGCACAATTCATACCATAATTTGAGATGTAAGAATCTGGCCTTGTTTAATCAGCCAAATTACCAGTATTTAAGTGATGGAAATTCAAAACTAATGCTTTTATATGTAGTTTGGTGCACGAGCTAGTACTTACTTCCCTTCCTGAACTTCTGGAACAAGAAGACCAAATCGATTTGAGAATTCAAAAAAGGTCTTGCGAGTTGGATATCCAGCACAACTAATTCTAATTGCCTCTAGAACACCCTGCATGATTAGATATGAGGGCTCAGATAACAAAAAATATGAATAATAATGATAAATATTTAATTTAAAAATTATATATCTAATTTAATAATTAGATATCCAATATGTACTCACACCACAGCGCAATTGTTGCATGATATTGACATTCTCAAAGATAGAGGGCTTAAGTTGATTGTTGGGCTTCACACATCTAACGTAATGGGGTTCTGTAGAATTAAGTGTTTCCATCAATTGCTGAAGTTGTACCTACAAAATATCAAGGAATGTCAGTTTTCGAATTTATGCAAAATGAAATTCACTTCAAAAAAATAAAAATAAAACATGTCCCACTGACTAGCAAGCTGATGTAAAAAAATCTGCAATTGTAGGCAATAAAACAAAATAGAAATTACCTTAAACCTGGATCCTATAGATGAGAACTTGGATGATTTATTTGATGATTTAGTTGTCTCTTCAGGTAATGGTGGGAAGAGACCTGCTACAAAGGGGCACTTGGAAGCAGTTAACAAATCTTGATGTTCGGGGACAACATAATCTTTATTTTTGTCAAGAAACTGTTCAGACTGATATTGAACCTGAAGTTAAACAGAAGCAAGATGATGGTTAATGCGTCAGAAACCCACACTAATGGCATTTAGATAAATGTAGTAGAAAATGCATTATTCAAACCTCGCCAGCATAATGTGCAATAGTAAAATCAGTCCGTGATAATTTTGGTTTGATAAACCGTTTGTTAACTTTGAACGTCTGGTAAAGCTTTTGCGAAAACGTTTCATGGGTTGACTTGGGAAACATACTGAAAGAACAATAAATGCATTATAAAATGGAAACATTTCGGCAGTGGCATTAAGAAGTCTATAATGTTGCACATATAGACATGCACACAGTCATTAACATATATTGACAAACACACACTGACATATACCACTATAAATAAAATGAAGTTTTCTATTTTCGTACCAAGCTTCATCAAGTAGAGCAATAATCCCTCCAGGTTTCTGCAAACAAAGTACAAACAGGGTGTCTGTGAAAACAGTTTAGATGTAAAATCATGTGCAAGTATCTGAACTAGTACACTAGGACATCTAAGGAAAGCATTTACTATAAAGAGAACAGGGCAGCATGAAAAAGATGACCTATCATATAAAATATTCAGTTGTCAATAAGATAATATGTCGGAAAAGGAATTATGCACATGGTTGCAAGCAAGTGATTTAATAGGCTTCCATTGTTTGAGCAACAACAGCAATATACCAGAAGAAGACGCAAATATGTGAATTAAATGACAAATTTACCTTTTCAATAAGGTCCAGCACATCTTGGTTATCAACAAATTCTATGTAGCTCCAATCAATCGCCTCTTTTGTGTACTCTTCTTGTTCCATCTTGAACACGTGCTGTATATCACCAAAACTAAATTATAGTTTAAGGAACTATTTAATATTGGTGTGTAGTCATTCTAACAATTATTACCTGGTTAAAATGTTGCTGCAACTTCTCATTTGTGAAATTAATACAGAACTGTTCAAAACTGCACAGATGAATATAAATTTGAAAAGCATATATTGAATGGGCCACTTTAGAGAGAATACATTGATAAAATAAGTTCTGATTACCAGAAAGGCACGATAGAAGTGCTAAAAGATCGAGATAGGTGAGACAACACATGTCCAAAGTGGTTCAGAGAAAATATAAGCACATGGGGATATCCATTTTTTCTTGCAAACGCTTACAGATTATATTAATCTTGCTTTTATAATTAGCAAAATAAGCAAACTTGCCATTATTCAACCAAATTATTCATTAGACATTATTGTTAGGCCCCCCAGCCCCCAGCCCCCAGCCCC
>QRFB01001149.1:58142-71472 GCA_008931105.1 Oenanthe javanica | reverse complement strand
AAATCAGAGTCTGATTTGGATAGTAAGAAGGAATTCAAGTGCAAGTCGAATTACCTTATTAAAGCTATTCTTATCATAATCTGTCTTGTAATTGTATTTGTAGCTGTGTCTATATAAACACAGAGATAGGTTATAATTCAATGTTGAATTCATTAAGCAATAGTTATATAACCTAGCAGCTCTTAAGAACATTATTTTCTTGAGAGAGTTTTGTATTCGAGATCATTAATAATACAAAACAGTATTCCATTCTATATACTTGTGTTCATAATCGATTATTCTGGGAAACATGATAAATTAAATATATATTACATCATTGATATATACTTAAATTAGTATTTTTATAAAATATAATCTAAAAATTACTTATATATTATGGTATATATAGTCTGTTATGGTCAAATTATCAGTTTGTTTTATTATTTTTAAAATCAAATCACATTTAAGACAGAGATCGAGTTTTCCAAAAAAATAAGATAAACATGCTGAAGTATATACTTGGCGAGCCATTCCGTTGGGCCTAAACTCTAGCCCAAGTACAAAATCCAAAGTTAAAATCTGTTATTTAGCTTTACTCTCAGCCTTGTCTTCCTCACTGGTACAAATACTATCACATGCGTCCCTTCATTTACGTCAGGTGGAACAGACATAAAAAACTATTTTATTCATCAATTGTACCTTGTATTGACGCATATTTAAGTAAAATACATGCTTAAATGTCGGTTTTTCACTAAGTGTCCATGCACAACATGATTCAAAACTCAGACAGCAACATTCAATAACATTCAAGTACTCAAGCCTATGACAGTTCAATTCAAGTGACAACACTCTGGAATAGATGACAACAACTATTCTTTCGATAGTAAACTTGGCGAAGAATGAAGACATAAAGACAACAAGTTTTATTGACAATATCATTGGCGGAGATAGTTGACAGTAGCATTGAAGACATTATGTTTTGGATGGACTTCAAAGCTTGACAGCAAGATATGCAGAGAAATAGACATTGTCATCACTGTGAAGCTAAAAGTTGAAAGTAGACTTTTAGTGAAGCTGACAGTCTGTTCCTAGTAGTAGACTAAGATAGTGAAAATATAAGGAATGATTTGGACATGTCTATCTAGTCTGTCAAGTCTACTACTGCAACTTGGGAGACGATAAGCAAAAGATAAAGTGTGCTCAAGGAGTCAAAGATTTCTGCATATCTTAGAGCTGCTTGCTTTATCTACAAATGGAATGAAGACAAGGTTGAACGAGAAAAACATAGTTTATATTTTAAGTTTTATTCTAGGACCAAGGAAAATGCACATGTAAGTGGATATGTGTTTCAGTATAAATATACATATCTCACATCCACATTTTCTTATGCAATTGAGCTAGATTTTTTTCAAGTATAGAAATATTAGAAAATTCATTGATATTTTTTTAAAGCTGAAATTCATTTCTAGTCAGTTATAGCAAACCAAAAGTAATAAAATTATTTTTGAAGTTTAAAAACACTATCTTCTTTTTCTACTTTTATTATTTGCATCCTAAACTTGTTATTGTAATTCTTGTTTGTTATTAGTAAGAAATAGTTAAAATTAATCAAGCTGCATTCAACCCCTCTTCTACAACACTTATCTTACTTAATAACTGGTATCAGACCGGCATGTTGAACATATCTAACCTGAAAAGATCAAAGATGTGTGTATAGAAAGTAAGCAGTATAAAAATACTTACCTTTGACAAAGAACATTAAAATCTTTGGAAAAGAAAAATGATGTTGTTCATAAAAGCAACCAACCCACTTTATCCTGGTATTCTAGAAAATGGTGCTTTTATTCCTTAATCATATGTGCCTGAAACCACAGTAGAAGGTGAGACAATACCTGCCTATTGGGTTCCTAAAAAGGTTTCAGAGTGCAATGATACTGAGAAAGAAAAAGTAGTCCGGGATTATTGTTTGCAGTTCATAGTCATTGAAGCACTTGACAATATTATGTACAATAACATTGTCAACTACACAAGTGCCAAATAAATATGGAAAACTATTGAGATACTCTGTGAAAGTACATAAGAGGTGAAAGACAACCAAAGATAAATCCTGGTATCTCAGTATGAGGCCTTTATGGCCAAATCAAATGAAGGGTTGACTGAGATGCTTGAGAGGTTCAACGGGTTGATAAATAACTTGAAGCTGCATGAAAAGTTTTATGACAATAAGGAAGTAAATAAGAAATTCATGTTGACACTTCCTAACCATCTGAAGCACAAGGCTACTACTATAAGTGAAGGAAGAGATATGTCAAAAGTATCTCTTAAAACTTTGTATGGCATTCTCAAAACCTATGAGCTAGAGTTGTTACAAAAGAGAGTTGTCTAGTCTGGCCAAAGAGGAAAAATTACCAACACCTCAAATGCTCTAGTGACTCAAGATCCGAAAATGTTGTAGTTATAAGAGTATCAACATCAACAACAAATCAAGATTTAAGAGGTTACTGTTGAAGATGAAAGTGTTACTCTTGAACTCAAAGATGATGTTGATGATGAGTTCTACACCCTTGATGAACTTGATAACTTGGAGAACAAAATCATGGCCTACATAGAAAGGAGGTTCTCAAACCTGAGATCAAGTCCTTCAAATCTAAAGTTCAAAACTCCAAGTTCAATAAAGGAAACACATCAAAACCTGGAGGAAGTGGCAAAGGTGGATACAAGACAGGAATGGTGCACCGATCTAAGATAAGATGCTACAACTGTAATGAGATGGAGTATTTTGCAACTGAATGCAAAAATCCAAAACAAGTGAGAAGAAATGATAATGACTATGAGAAACTCAAGGCAAAGTATGATGCGTTGCTTAAAAAGTAATAAGAAAGGGCATTTGTAGCTGAAGGCAAATGCTGGGAGGAATCTGATGATGAAGAAGAAAATGAGTATGGAAATCTAGCTCTCATGGCAAACTCTGGAGAAGAGTCACCACCTTCATCAAGTCAGGTACCTTTTCCTACTACTGTTGATATAACTGCATCTCAGTATAAGAAAACTATTGAAAGTCTAAGTTCTGAAAATTTTAATATTCATACAAGCATGCTAGATGCCAATGAAGAAATTGACTAATGCTAATGAATCTTTAAAATGAAAGAAGGAAGAACTAGAGCTTAGACAGAATGCTTTTGAGTCCTTATAACAAGAAAATGAGATTATTAAGAACAAGGTAGTCTATGCTTTTTAGATTGAGGAATTTCTCAGAAAATAGATTATTGAGAATAAGCTTAAAATCAAAGGCTTCAAAAATTCTTATTCATCATTAAAATCATACCATGTTGATAATACTAAAATCAAAAGGTAGGTATAAGGTTTAACTATGAGAAGAAAAATGGTAAGAAACATGCAGTAGAGGAAGACACTAAAATTTGTAAACTTATTGTCAGACCCTCTATACTAAGAAAAGTAAAAAATCCTATGTTTAAAAAGGCTGAGTTTGAATTTGATGATGAACCTCTAATTCTTAAACAAGTACTAGATGATGAGGACAATTATACTGTTACTAAAACCATTAGGTCAAAAGATACTGTCAAAATGCCCAAGATAGTTAGTTTTACCCTTGATAGTACTCAGGGTCTAGAAGATGTTGTTAATACTAGCAAGACACTGAGTTCAGAAGCTGCTATCAAGATAGTAAGATCAAATCATATTGTCAAAGACAGTTCCATCTCAACTTACTATCAACACTAGTAAGACAGTAACTTCTAAACCTGTTGTCATGAAGACCAAGAAGAACATAAATGGAAAGTTAAGAATATACAAAAAGAATAATTATGGATAAATTCCTAATGCTCCTAGAAAATTATATAACAACTATGGGTATTCTAGTCATTTAACTCATGCATGTACCAAAAGTAAGTTTGAAGCGAAACATGTTACAACTATTAATGGAAACTTGCATTGTACTCCCTTGATAGACAGACAAGTATCTCATTGTAAAAATATTGATTGCATGTCATGTAAATTGAACATGCTAAGTATCTGATTTAACATGCCTATTGCTTTCAACAATGTATGCTTGCATAAATCTGTCAAAACTGAGAAGGCAAAGACTTCAAGCCCTCCTAAAGTTAGGATGGGCAAGCCACCCAGGAACAAGAATCCAAAACCAATTACCAAATCTAAATAAGTGAACACATGAGTCATGCTCAAAGCTAAAGAAAGCAAATCAATTGATCATATCTTAAACCGTGATACAGCTAAACTAGATGGACTCAATGAGAATTGGGTACCAAAAGTAACTTGAAAATCTTGCTTTGCAGGGAAACAGGAAAAATAAAAGAATCATGTAGATCATTAACAGTGGGTGTTCAGGACACATGATAGGTGAAAAAGCCTTGCTATCACAGTTCAAGGAAATGACTGCCCCATATGTAACCTTTGATGATAAAAATATTGGTTTCACAATGGGATATGACATTTTGGTAGTTGGAAACTTAAAGATTGAGAAAATTTCTCTAGTGAATGGATTGAAGCACAATTTATTGAGTGTTACTCAGTTTTGTGAAAGAGGATTCAAAGTGGGATTTGATCAAGATAGATGCTCAATTGTCAACAAAAAGACAGGAGAAGAAGCTCTTCAAAGAGTAAGAATGGAAGCATATTCATTGCTGACCTTGATTCAGTTAGAAAGGACAAAATCTACTATTTCTACAGCAAATATTCATATTCTGAAAGTTGGTTGTGGCACAAGAAGCTCTCTCACTTATATTTCAAAGCTATGAATTATTTGATGAAGAGAGAATTGGTGAAAGGCCTTCTTCAACTTGAATTCTGTAAAGATGGATTGTGTGAGGATTGTCAAAAAAGGAAACTAAGGAGAGCTTCTCACAAAAGCACTCCTAGTGGTTCAATTAATGAAGCTTTTTAACTTATTCATTTAGACTTATTTGGTCCTATGAATGTGCAGTCATTAGCAAAGAAAAGATATGTCCTGGTAATGGTTGAAGATTTTTCAAGATACACTTGGGTGAGGTTCCTGGCAATTAAGGATGAAGCAACACAAGAAATTATTGATCTAGTAAGAGTCCTTGATAGGAATCCTAAGTTCAAAGTTCAAACCCTAATAAATGACAATGGTATTGAATTCAAAAACAATATCATGAATGATTTCTGCAAATACAATGACATTACTCAACAATTCTCTGTACCAAGGACACTTGAACAAAATGGTGTTATGGAAAGGAAAAATAGAACTCTCATTGAGGTTGCAAGAACCATGTTGAGTGAAGAAAAAATTCCTACTTATTACATCTTATTATACTTAAAACAGGAATATGGTCAACAAGGTTTTTGGAAAAACACCCTATGAGTTGCTAACAGGAAGGAAACCTACTGTCAAGTACTTTCATATGTTTGGAATCAAATCTTATATCATGAAAGACTCAACAGAAGTCAAAGGGAAGTTTCATACTAAAGTATATGAAGGAACATTCATGGGCTATAGAATTGAAAGAATAATATACAGAGTCTATATCATTGATCACAAAATTGTGGATAAAAGTGTAAATGTCACCTTTGATGAAACAAAGTTTCCTGGTGTTGAAGGAAGTCAAGAATCAGAGTCCTTAGCTTTTGAGAATCACAGTTATTTGGAAGATATTAATTGTTGGTGAGATTATGAAGTTGTATGAATAGTAATTGTGATAACTCAACACTAGAACATGACATGTAAATAATATTGCGCTTACACAGAAATTAGAAAGAAATGAAGACAAGGCAAATACAGTGAATCAAGACATTAGAAGAAGTTTTGAAGTCGACTACAGGTCACTGAGAGAAGTTCATTAATATGTTCAAGCCTCAGTGAAGAATAATGTGTAAAGGCTTTCAGTGTTTCAGAAGTGTTGAAGATTCAGTATAAAGTGCCACGAGAAGATTTCAGTGTACCAGCATTGATTGAAGATAGACAGTGTTCGAAGCATAGGAATCTAGAAGAATTGAAGACATTGTAAAGACAAAGGATTAAGAAGACATCTGCAGTCTTGGAGATATACTCACTGAAAGAAGTTCATTTGTATGTTCAAGCATCAGTGAAGAACAGAGAATAAAGTATTTAAGATTGTGGTAATAATGGAGACGTTGTCTAAGTACCAGAAAAGATTCTAGTGAAAGTACTATGTTTGTTGACAGTCAGTGTTCGAAGCAATGAAGTTGCTGCAAACTTAATAATGTACGTAAGGCTATAATATGAAGACCTGGATCAAAGTTAGTCGTCTGTGAACCAGACCAGTTGCACTAGGCGTCAGCAGTTTGTGAAAGGAATCTAAGTATTAACTATAGAAGAATTGTTAAGTTGAAGAACGTACTTGAAAAGAACGGTTATTTATTAAGGTACGAAAAGTGATTTGTAGAGGCTACAGCCAAACAGCTAAACAGCTCAAAGGGTGCAGGGTGCAAAGTATCACAACCTTGGTACAAAAAGTTGAAGTTTCTGAACTACAGTCGAAGAACGGAAACAAATCAGGGTACAGGGTATAATGTGACAAGACTTTGGTACAAGAAATGGAAGTTGGGGAACTTCAATCAAGGAATGAATAGAGAGTCAAAGTGCAGTGACTAAACCACACTTTGACTATGAAAATCATTCAGGCGCAACATATCAGCGCAAGGAAATCATAGGCCCAACAAAATTGTTAAGTGCAACATAATATTCTTGGCGCAACAAATATTTCTTGGCCCCGCATAGCCCTCAACCAATCAAATTCAAGCAGCCTACTTTATTCATTTAAAAGACTACACAGATAAGAAAAAGAACAGCCACTCATTTAAGGAGTCGTCGTCTTCAACACAAAAAATATGTAGAGAGTTACTGCCATGGCCGGAGCAAGAAGGAACAATTTATATACACCCATACCTTGCTCCCGGTCAGATATTAGGACTCGGCTCTTTAACGAAAAATGCTCAGGGCTCCTAGATATCACTCCCTACGGACTCAATTTTTCCTTGTACTAATTTAGATATATTTGTATAGGAACTGAGCATTATATTTTTGTGTTGGTAGCAAAGAACTTATTTGTTCTTTGGAAGCCAGTTATATTTTTAACTGGGTGTAGCACCCCTCTAGGTTTATATACGAAAGATATGTTCCCGAAAAATTATCTCATTTAATTACTTGCTAATTTTCTTGAACTTAATTGATTTATCCAAACACAAAGAAAATTAGTAGGTAGCTCACCTAAACACTACAAATGGCCAAACCCACTCTGAAGGAATAATTTATTTATCCGCAAATTTTGAAAAGAATTTAAATTATTGTGAGTATCGTATTCAACCCCCCTTCTACGATACTTCAGGACCTAACAATTGGTATCAGAGCTCGCTGATTGATATACAAGTCAAGATCCTTAACCCAGTGAAGCTCAGGATGTCGAAGCTGTTTGGACTTAAATGTTTAGAGACCTTTTTAAATAAGTTTAATTATAAACTTTTAATAAGTTTATTTTATAAACTCTTATATAATTTGTTTTATAAACATTTATAAATTTATATTATAAATTTTAATTAGTTTATTTTATGAACTTAATATTAAATTTTTTTATAAACTTCTATAAAATTTGTTTTATAAACTTTTATTAGTTTATATAATAAATTTTAATTAGTTTATTTTATAAACTTAGTATTAAATTTATTTTAGAAACTTTTATAAAATTTGTTTTATAAATTTTTATTAGTTTATATCATAAATCTTAATTACTTTATTTCATAAATTAAAAAAAATGAGTTTATAATTTAAATTTAGAAAACTTTGGTCCACTTAAAAGCAGTAGTACTCGGCCATTCATTTGTCCAGAAGTGCAGTTGACACAGCTGACTAGGTGACCTGCTTGTACATGTTTTGATATGCACGCGCGGAAGAAACAAAGTCGAGCTGCTCATGGAAAGTTTTAGTTGTGCCTTTCCTCTACTTCCCTCTGTGGTGGCGCCACGGAAAAAAAATCAAAGTCAATTGTTTTTGTTGCGACTGTACACGGCAGTCCAAGGAGAAGCGCCACAAAAATAGTTTGGCGCCACCAACTCCCAAAATGCAGTTTGGTACCCTCAAATTTTTTACTCTTTAATTTTTAATTTTTATTTTAGATTTATTTATTTTTACAAAAAAATTAAAATTCTTGAAAACTAAAATGNTTTTCCAGAAAATTTAAAATTCTTGAAAACTAAAATTTTTCTTAAATATTAATTTACGATATTTTAATTTTTAAGAAAATTCGAAATTCTTGAAAATTAATTTGTTGTATATTTTTATTTTTGATTAATTTATTTTCTAAGAAAATTAAAAATTCTGTAAATCTAATTTTTTCTTAAATATTAATTCGAGGGTGCTCAAAGGTTAGTAGATGCAGATTTTTCCGGGTATTAAAGACAACTAAAATTGACTGAAGATTATCCAATGAAGTTAATTCTGGAACAGGTTGAAGAAATAGTGGTATTAATTTCCTCAGAGGTTTACTCTATAGGATCCCACTAATATTTTGGAAGCTGCAAAAGAAGAGATTAATTTGGGTACAGTTTTTGGGTGATTTGAGTTGTATTTTTGGATGAAAAATCTAAGGGGTTGAAGTAGTGAATGAGAACCGACTGAACTAACTAACATCTCTGTACAAGCCTTAAAGATTATTCTACAGGGAGATTACAGGAAGTTCGTACTAAAACTGCAGATCATCTGGAACACAGGGATTACAGCCAACAGGGATTTAAGGATACAACCACATTGTCTGTAAAACACCTGTATGTGCTGAAGGCCTATGAACTAGAACAAGAGCTGAAGAAGATAATATTTGGTAAAGCAGGTTGTTAGCATATCCACTGTATCTGTGACCCAGGAACCAAATTTGATTGAATTCAAGGTTGAGAACTTCTGAACAGAAACGAAATGATTCTAGAAGCTGAATTGAAGATGTAGTAGTTCGAGGTAGTGGTCAAGGTGTTGTATGTGAGTTTGACACTTTGGAATAACTTGAGAAATGGACTGCAAGTCAAGCCTGCAGGGCAAACAGGAAGTTCAATGTCATCAGATTCAGACGGAATCCAAATTCTTAATCTAAGGTCCTTACCTACAGATTCTATAAAGGAGATTTTCAAGATCAGTTTAAGAGGCGGTTGCAAAACAGGGATGGTTTAAAATAGAAAGACAAGATCAGGGGTTTGCTACACAGTTTTANCAGTTCAAGAGGCGGTTGCAAAACAGGGATGGTTTAAAATAGAAAGACAAGATCAGGGGTTTGCTACACAGTTTTAAGAAGCCTGTACAAGTAAAAGATGACATACACTATGTTGGGTTGAAGCAGGAATCTCAGGCATTAGTGAGGATGCAGCAAGAGAAAATATTTGTTAGTGAAGTTAAATGCAAGGCTGATTCTATCAGTGACAGTGATGAACCAAATGGATATCTGGCATCAATGACCAACACTGGAGATGAATCACTAAGTACTTCACAGGTACACATTCTAACTAGTATATCTTTATCTAATTCAGAACTATATGATTATTAAGTTTTGAAATGTATTATATTCATGTCAGCATGTTGGCATCTTAGGACTTAAATGCTTAATTGATTGCTAAGAATAAGATTGCATGCTAGGATTCATGAGTTTAATTAGTACATCTCATACTTGATTTTATATGCAGTAAAATGAATATCTAGAATTAGATAGGGTGTTCTAGACGGTTAAGTGTATCCCTGAATATTTGTTGGAACTTGATTTAAATCTTTTGTGATTTAATATGCCTGCTAATGTTGTGAAAATTGCTAAATAGACAAACAGGTCATAGATCAGATGTTTTATATTTGTTCTTAGTGTGATAAATGACTTGATAAGTGTATGTGGAATTTGATATTGCTTATAATGTTTTATTCAAATATTATGCATATTTTTAAAATTATTTATTTACTTATTTTCACATGATTTGCTCTCACACACCTAATTGCACTTAAATGCCATATTAAATCATGTATTGCTTGTTAAGGATAAGATGATTAAAAGATGGTAGAATTATCTAAGTAGTCAGTAAGACTTGTTGATTCGAGGCTTAATATAAAACTGATTTAGGTAATTAAAGATAGTTAAAAATGTTAAACAACATAAATGGATTAGGAAGAATTAGTAATTAACTTATTCGTTCTTCTATCCATGTGCTTTTAGAAAATTATTGAATATCTGTAATCTGCTTTACATCTGTTACACTTGTGTAGAATGATACTGAATTTTCTAATATGCATATTGAAGTTGTTGTTACCACTGTTGATAGTAATATCTCTAACCCATCTGGACTCAATTAAAGTTGAGTACTAAGAAACTTAATCATTTGTGATTGCAGAGTATGTAAAAAAGACAAAAGTTATGTGACTTCGTGACATTTACTGTTCGAGGCATATGATTAAGATTAAAGCTCTAATATCACAATTGGTTGAGAAAGCCTACCCAACGGCAACCTTTGGAGATGACAACAAAGGATGTACAAGGGATTTGGCTATATTTGGAATTGTCATCAGTGGAAGCATCTTTCTTATGGAAGGACTTAAGCACTATCTACAGGGCACTAGGGAATTCTTTGTCAAGGATTTTCTGGAAAAGCATTGAAAAGAAAAAGTGGTTGATCTCAAACAAGAAGGTTGGAAGCTCACTCAACTGAGAGTTAGAAATCTTGTTCGTAGCTGACATGGATTTTGTATGCAAAGGTGAAATGAAATTTTCAGTAAAGCTTCATCAGTAAAGAGTTAGCTATGGCAAAAGAAGCTCTCACACTTGGTGAACAAGACAATTGATTCTATGATAAAGATGAAATTGGTGAGCGGACTGCTTCATATGGAATTCAATCCAGAAGGATATTTTGAAGTACATCATATAGGGAAGTCAATGAAAACATCACTGAAGCAAATTATGTCATGAAAGAAATATGCTTAGTGATAGTTGATGATGACCCTAGTTACAATTTGGTGATGTTCGTGCATTCAACATAAAAAGTGTCACAGATGGTGATTGATCACATCAGGAAGATCAATTTGGAAGCAAAGTAAGCTATGAGAACTTTGAAGTAAGATATTGGAACTCAATTTCGTGAATGAAGTTCTAAATAAAGTCTGCACTAATAAAGGAACTTTGAAGCTGAAGCAATTAACACAGCATGTTGCTTTAATCAACAAAGATCGTGAAAAGACATCATATGAGTTAATGGCCAACCAGAAGCAAACACTGAAGTTCTTTCGTGTGTTTGAAGGAAATTGATATTTATTGAAGATTAAATGAGCTTCTTGGCAAATTTGAAGTTAAGGCTCATGGAACAATTTTCCTTGGCTACTTATTGAATTCGAAAGCTTTCAAGGCATATTTGATGTAAAACCAGAAGGTGATTGAAAGTCTGAATGTGTCGACCTACTACACCAAGCTCCCAAGCATTCAAATGAAAGACTATTCTAAATCTTTGAAATTTGACATACCGTCATAGTCAAATTCAGATACTGATGATGAAACTGAGGTTGCAGAAGGAATCAATGATAATGATGATGATTCAGATCCTATTAGTGGAAATGGTAGTGAATCTACACAACTCGTGGACTTTAACATAATCCATTTAATAAGGTAAAGGATCTTCAACACATCCTAGCAGCAACTTAGGGGGAGAAAATAAAAGTAGGATTTACTAGTCGAACTCAACACACTGAAGCTCAAAGGAATACATTAAGAACATATCTGCCAAGACAAAAGGTTTGAAGTTAAAGTCAATCCTGAAGTCTAGTTCTTAGGAAACCAGATTATTTAGTAAAGGCTAGAAGTGCTAATCAAAATGAACATATATTTTTCGGGACCTAACATCTGGAATCCTAAAGAATACTGAAGAAGCACTGATTGATCCAGATTGGGTGATTGTATTGCAAGATGATCTCAATCAGTTCGAAGGCAGAATATACTGAAGCTGGAACCCAGACCACAAGACAAGATAGTATTTGGTATTATAAGGGTTTTCAGAAACTGGATGATTATTGGCATTTTTATAAGGGGCAAAGCCAAACTGGTTGCTATAGGTTACTATCAAGAAGAAGGTATCGACGATGATGGAAACATAATCTTCGAGACTTTCAAGATCTAACAGCAAGCAATAGAGACGAGACTTGATCATATTAGGGCTGAACAAGTTGATAACCTAAAAATAGGATATCCCTAGCACCTATTGAGCATTCAAGCATGAATATCTATCAGAAGAATGTGAACAAGGGCACTCCTGAATGGTGAGTTAGTAGTTGAAGTTGATGTACAACTCCTGGACTTTGAAGTTGCGGATCTTTAGAATTTGTATATCATTCTCTTCCCAAGCTCACTATGACGGAGTTAGGGATTCAAACAAATCTTCAAGGACATGGTATGACACTCTAACTGCTAATTACTTGAAAATGATTTTGGTAGAGTCATTATACACATATATCTCTCTAGAATACAAAGCACACACAATGTAATATATGTGCAAGTATACATGATTATATTATATGTGGGTCTACTAATGAAAATTTGGCAAGAGATTTTTGCTAAGTTTGTTTTCCCAGTTGCACAAGTAGAAGGGGGGGTTGAATACTTGTGTGTCTTTTCTGCCTGATTTAAAATCAACTCAATAGCAATAAACAGATATGAATTAAGAACAAAGATCAAACACAAAGATATGAATAAGTACTGTTTGTATTATTGATTTGTAAATACAAAACTCTCCCAGGGTGTACACAAACCCTAGCAGCTTATCTGTGTTTATCACAGCAACTTTCTCTATTTCTATGCACTCACAAAGTTTCACTATGACAAATTATGCTTCAACTTCCACACTTTTACAATTAGGTTACATAGAGTTTATATAGAGAGCTGCCTATCAGCTAATAACAGAAAGATAAATTACAATAGAAATAGAATTCCTAATTTTTAGCTGACAGTTTCCTTCTGCAATTCTCCTTCCTTGTTTTTATAGCATATCTGCAATATCTTTGGCTTTATCTTCGAAGACTTCCCTTATCTGTGATCATCTTCCAAATTTAGCTTTAACTTTATAGACTCTGAATTCTTCAGACTCTGCCAGACTATAGACTCTGATCATTTGTAGACTCTGACAGATCTTAGACTCCGATAGTCTATAGACTCTGATCACCTTCCAGACTCTGATCTTCATGCAGACTCTGGTTTTACTTTCTGCAGAAATTCTTCTAAGTACAAGTAACATGAATGTTGACTATCTAGACTCTGATTATACATTTCAGAGACTAGAAAGATATATTGCGAATAAACTAAGCTAACTCCTGTTCTAGAATTTTGTACATCATTAA
>QRFB01001149.1:9975-34427 GCA_008931105.1 Oenanthe javanica | reverse complement strand
TGTTAGGAATCTACATGTAATTTGATGATAACATTAATCTTAGAATCATAGAAATTTTGTTTTATGTAACTGATCAATTGATATGAAATTTATAAATATCAATTGATCAGGAAACCATTTATTAGTTGAAATATTATATGAGTCAACTGATAATTTGGACTGTCGCATAGGTGTAATTAATCTATTTCAATCAAATAAGGTGTAAATCAATTGATATTTTGTTCATCAATTGATGTTAGAGTCGATTGATATGGATCATCAATTGATGTGTAAATTAAACTGTNTAGAGTCGATTGATATAGATCATCAATTGATGTGTAAATTAAACTGTCAAATTGTAATTATTTGAAGACAGGAAATTGCACAAGTGAAGGATGATCAATTGATATTGAAGCCTCAACAGATGAGAGATCAATTGAAGAAGCCAAGTCAGGAATTGAAGACCATCAACTGATGTGAAGACCCATCGATTGATATATATCGATCGATATCATTTATCAGTCGATAAGTCATTCCTTATCAATCGATGGATGTAAAGATCAATCGAAGAAGAAGATCAGTTGATGGAATAAAGGATGAATCAATTGATATGCTTAACAACAAATTATCAATTGATTGTGACGACACAGAAAATCTATCAGTTATAGATCCAGAGAACAAAAGCACACCTATGGAAGACAGCCTAGGGTGGCTGTGAAGACTCAATCAGTAGCTGTCTTTCAAGTCTGTTTTCCTAAAAAGGAAAAAGGAAAAAGAGTGACAGATAGAAACAATCCTAGAATAGGAATTGAAAAATACACTTGTAGTATATAAACAAGTGTAGTAGCATTGTTAGATATAGAGAAAAGTTAGACAATATTTCAACAACCAACTGATCAAGCTCAAGAGCACATTGTAAGATCAGTTGGTTCTTTCTAACTTTATAAAAACGAAGCTAGGTTATCTTTAACCTAGGAACATTGAGCAAAAATATATATCTGATGGAAAAACCAATCCATCAGTAATTTTTAAATCTCTCCTTGTTCATTTTAATTTTCAGTTGTTTGTTTGTTCAAACATATTCTGTCAATCTATCAAACATCAAGAGCAAATATTAAAAGTCCTAAAAAGTTTTAATATTTGTATTCAACCTCCCATTCTCCAAATACTGACATTGTTCTTAGGAATAACACTCTGGGTTTATATACGAAATATATATCCCCGGAAACTTGTCTCATTTAATTACTTGCTAATTTTCTTGAACCTAATTGATTTATCCGGACACACAGAAAATTAGTAGGCAGCTCACCTAAATATTACTAATGGCCAAACCCACTCTGAAGTAATAATTTATTTATCCGCAAATTCCAAAAATAATTTAAATAATTGTGAGTATCGTATTCAACCCCCCTTCTACGATATTTCGGGACCCAACATTAATGAAGAATCACCAAGAGTTGAACATATAATTTCTGGTCCAACTATGGTTCCTAATTGAAAGTCATATCTCTAGGCCTATTTGTAATAAGTAGATGACAACTCAACTCAAATAAGAAAGTGAAGTAAATAATAAATATTGAATAAGGAATCAAGAGGAAGAATGTCAACTAGACACGAAGAATCAGAATATCAGAAGAAGTCTGACAAGACTGCTACTCAACACTGAAAGAAGTTCATTTATATGATCAAGCATCGGTGTAAAATAAATGAGTAGTATCTCAAGGAGTTCAGAAGATACAAAAGATTTTAAGTGCCTACTACAGAAAGATTCCAGAAGAAAAATATAGAGGAAAAATGAAAAGAAGACAAGACTAGACAAGACATAAAGACCACTACGGCAGAAATGAGAATCAATATTGTAGTTAGTCATCCGTGAACCAGAACAGTGCACAAGGTGTCAATAATGTCAGTGAAGATTCGTCATCAAAAAGTTTAAGTGATTAGAAGTGTTATTGTTGAAGAACAANGTGAACCAGACCAGTGCACAGGGTGTCAACAATGTCAGTGAAGATTCGTCATCAAAAAGTTCAAGTGGTTAAAAAGGTTATTGTTGAAGAACAGAAGAGTCTTATCTACATCAACAATAGTCAAGCCTTTAATTTAATTCTCTGTTAATTAATTAAATTAATTAGTTAATTTAATTAGTAAATTAATTCACTCAGAATTAATTTATTTCTTAAATTAATTAAAGAATTAATTAATTTAGAATTATTTTCGAATGAAGAAGACAGTGAAGATAGGAAGAATCAAGTCAAATCTATAGTGGTTGTGCAGTGAAGAAACTAAATTAATTCTACTATCAAAAGTTAATTAATTATTTAATTTATCTACTTAAATTAATTCATCTTGAATTTATTTAATTTATAAATAATTTAAATAATATTGGTGGAATTAATTAAGTTAAAAAGAACATTGTATTTAACATTTAAAGAAAGTCTTGCTGCATAATTATAGAAAGTCTTACCGGATTAATTCAATAAGACTTTAAAAAGTCTTACTGAATTAACTCGACAAGACTTTCTAAAAAGTCTTACCGAATCTGATCAACAAGACTTTCTAAAAGTCTTACCGAATTAAATCGGTAAGACCTTTTAAAAGTCTTACTGAGCAGAACCAATAAGACTTATTAAAAGTCTTACCGAGTGTTCTTGCAAGATTTTTAAAAACTCTTACCATGTTTTTCAAAAGTCTTACCGAGTAGAAAAGGTCTTGCCTAACTTATTTAAAAAGTCTTGCAGACTTATTTATAAAGTTTTTTGATTTTTTAAATAAGTTTTATTCAAAAGTCTTGCCATTTTTCACCTCTATAAATATGAGGTCTTTGACTTCATTTTTCAAAAGTAGAAAACTTTCAAATTCAGTAATTTGTCTGCAAAGTTATATTCACATACTTTCTGTATTGGTTTGAATTCTTAATTCCTTAAGTAGAACAATTCATGTCAAATTTGTTCTAGGAATTAAATGTTTATTCTACCGAATATTGTAACACTCATTCAAGTTTAATATACATATTTAACTTGAATCTTGTTTACTTACTTGCTAATTTTCTATATCTTAAATGTTTAATCATGAAAATAGAAAGCTAGCAAGTCAGCCTCCCAAACACTACAAGGACTCGAACCTTCAGTTAAAGCAATAATTTAATTCCTCAAATTCTGAAAAAGATTTTAAATTGTTGTCAGTATCGCATTCAACCCCCCCTTCTACAATACTTCCTAGACCTAACAATTGACATCAAAGCAAGCTGATTGATATATAAATTAAGATCCATAGTCCAGTAAAACTCAGGGTACCGAAGTTGTTTTGAACTCTGAATGTTTAAAGGTCTTGTTAAATAAATTATTTTATAAATTTAAATTTAGATAAATTTATTTTATAAATTTATTTAAAATAAATTTATGTTATGAATTTAATTTAAATGAGTTTATTATTTAAACTTGAAAAAAGTTTATTTTATATACTTAATTTAAATAATTTTATTTTATAAATTCAAACTAAATAAATTTATTATTTAAATTTAAATAGATTTATTTTTATAATTTAAATTTGGTTAGTTAATTTTATCTTATAAATTTAAATTCAGATAAATTTATTTTATAAATTTTATTTAAAATAAATTTATTTTATGAATTTAATTTAAATGAGTTTATTATTTAAACTTGAAAAAGTTTATTTTATAAACTTAATTTAAATAAGTTTATTTTATAAATTTAAATTAAATAAATTTATTCTTTAAATTTAAATAGATTTACTTTTATAATTTAAATTTGTTTAGATAATTTTATTTTATAAATTTAAATTTAGATAAATTTATTTTATAAATTTTATTTAAAATAAATTTATTTTGTGAATTTAATTTAAATGAGTTTATTATTTAAACTTGAAATTTTTTATTTTATAAACTTAATTTAAATAAGTTTATTTTATAAATTTAAATAAATAAATTTATTCTTCAAATTTAAATAGATTTACTTTTATAATTTAAATTTATTTAGATAATTTTATTTTATAAATTTAAATTTAGAAAAATTTATTGTATAAATCTTATTTAAAATAAATTTATGTTATGGATTTAATTTAAATGAGTTTATTATTTAAACTTGAAAAAATTTATTTTATAAACTTAATTTAAATAAGTTTATTTTATAAATTTAAATTAAATAAATTTATTCTCTAACTTTAAATAGATGTACTTTTATTATTTAAATTTATTTAAATAATTTTATTTTATGAATTTAAATTTAGATAAATTTATTTTATAAATTTTATTTAAATAAATTTATTTTATAAATTTAATTTAAATTAGTTTATTATTTAAACTTGAAAATCTTTATTTTATAAACTTAATTTAAATAAATTTAATTTAAGGAAATTTATTATTTAAATTAATTTGATTTAATTTATAATCTAAAAGTTATTAAAAGTCTTGGTCCATTTTTCCAAAAGGGTTTGTAGTTGGAAAATTCTTCGTTTTGGCTCAGAATTAATTCGCAGAGCATATGACCCGGTTTCAAGAAAAGTGTTAATTTTGTATTAGCAGATTTATTCCAGAGCGTTTGGATTTTATTGTGGATGTTACGACTATTCATGTTATAGCTCCACAAACTGCTCAGATGTAAAGATAGGATAGATTTATTAGTAGGAAGCTCTGTAGAATTTTTCTCTGATTCTACTGATCATTCTAGTTTTTGTATTTATACAAAACGGATTTAAGAATCGTTAGAGGTCACAACTGAAGAAACATATTAGGCTAAAAGTAGCAAGACAAGATCAGAGTTATGCTACAATATTCAAGAAGCATGAACAAACAAATGATGATAGAGACTGTGTTGAGTTAAAAGCAGGAATGTCAAGCATTAGTAAGGTTACAATAAGAGAAAGCATTTATTGGTGAAGTTAAATGCAAAGTTGATTCTATCAGTGACAGTGATGAACCACATGAATATCTGGCATCAATGACCAACACTAGAGATGAATCACTAAGCACTTCAAAGGTACGCATTCTAACTAGTATACATTTATCTAATTCAGAACTGTATGATTATTATGTTTTGAAATGTATTATATTCATGTCAGCATGTTAGCATCTTATGACTTAAATATTTGATTAATTGCTAAGAATGAGATATTGCATGCTAGGACTATTAGTACATTTCATACTTGATTTTCAATACAGTAAAATAAATATCTAGAATAAGATAGGATTATTCTAGACGATTAGGTGTATACTAAATATCTACTTGAACTTGATTTAAATCTTATGTGATTTAATAACTCTGCTAATGTTGTGAAAATTATTAATAGACAAATAGGTCATAAATCAGATATTTTATATTTGTTCTTATTATGATAAATGATCGTTAAGTGTATGTGGAATTTGATAATACTCATAATGTTTTATTCAAATATTCTGCATATTCTTGAAATTGTTTATGTGCTTATTTTCATATGAATTGCTCACACTCACATAGTTGTACTTAAATGTCAACTCACTTCAAGTATTGCTTGTTAAGGTATAGAAGATTAAAAGATGGTAGAATTATCTAAGTAGTCAGTAAATTTTATAGATTCGAAGCTTAATCTAAAACTAACTTAGGTAATTAGAGATAATTAAAATGTTAGACAACAACATAAATGGATTAGACATAATTAGTAATTAAATTGTTAGTTCGTCTATTCCATGTACTTTTAGAAAATTATTGAATACCTGTAAATCTATTTGACACCTGTCACATTTGTGTAGAATGGTTAAAGTAGATGGTACTGAATTTTCTAATATGCATAACATGCCTAAAACGCATAATTCTTATCCATAATGCATTAAAGCTAAATGTTACCTTGTGTTCTTATTGTCATGCTTGGTTGTTTAAAAGTTGAAAATACATATCTTAGGACTTACATAATCTGAGGCAAAACATCTCTAAGAATCACAATAGGGTAAAGACTGCTAGTCCACCTTAAAATAGGTTGGAATCAATAATCTCATAGCATTAAGACTACCTTGTCAAGGCTGCTGTGAATGAGAAGTGATCAGTAAAAGATAAGTTTGTGTATGTTAATGTTGAAGATGTTGTTACCACTATTGAAAGTAATATCTCTAACCCATCTGGACTCAATTGGAGTTGAGTACCAAGAAACTTAATCATTTGTGATTGCAGAGTATGAAACAAAAGTCAAAAGTTATGTGATTTCGTGACATTTATTGTTCGAGGCATATTACTAGCATTGAAGCTCTACTATCACAGTTGATTGAGAAAGACTACCCAACGGTAACCTTTGGAGATGACAGCAAAGGATATACAAGGGACTTGGCTATCATGAGTTTGGAATTTTCATCACTGGAAATATCTTTCTTGTTAACTGACTTAAGCACTACGCACTATCTACAGAGCACTAGGGAATTCGTTGTCAAAGGTTTTCTGGAAAAGCATTGAAATAGAAAAGTGTTTGATTTCAAGCAAGAAAGATGGAAGATCACTCAACTGAGAGGAATTGATGATGTTCGTGCATTCAACATATAATATATCACATATGGTGATCGATCACATCAAGCAGATCAAGTTGGAAGAAAAGTACTTTGAAGTTGAAGTGATTAACATAGCATGCTTCTTTATTCAACAAAGATCGTGAAAAGACATCATATGAGTTAATGGCCAACCAGAAGCAAACACTGAAGCTCTTTCGAGTGTTTGGAGAAAATTGGTATTTATTGAAGATTTAAATGAGTACCTTGGCAAGTTTCAAATTAAGGCTCATGGAACAATTTTCCTCGACTACTCATGGAAGTCTAAAGCTTTCAAAGTAAGATGTGATGTAAAACCAGAAGGTGATTGAAAGTCTGAATGTGTCGTCCTACTACACCAAGCTCCCGAGCATATAAATGAAAGTTTATTCTGAATCTTTGAAGCTTGACATATTGTCAGAGTCATATTCAGATATTGATGATGAAATTGAGGTTGCAAAAGGAATCAATGTTAATGATGATGATTCAGATCCTATTAGTGAAAATGGTAGTGAATCTACACAACTCATGGACTTTAACAGAATCTATTCAACAAGGTGAAGGATCTTCAACATATCCTAGCAGCAACTCAGGGGGAGTAAATAAAAGAAGGATCTACTAGTCGTACTCAACACAATGAAGATCAAAGGAATACATTAAGAACATATATGTCGAGACAAAGGGTTTGGAGTCAAAGTCAATCCTGGAGTCTAGTTCTTAGTGATCCAGATACTACAGTAAAGACTAAAAGTGCTATGAAAAGTAAATGGTTATTCTTCAGGAAAGAACAATCGTTAAACAGTTAGTATTCTAAAGAAGATTGAAGAAGCACAGATTGATCCAGATTGGGTGATTGCAATGGAAGATGATCTCAATCAGTTCGAAGGCAGAATCTACTGAATCTGGAATCCAGGCCACAAGACAAGGTTATAATTGGTATTATAAGGGTTTTCAGAGACTGGATAATTTTTGGCATTGTTATGAGGGACAAAGCCAAACTGGTTGCTATAGAAGGTATCGAAGATGATGGAAACAGAATCTTCGGGACTTTCAAGATGCAACTAAAGCACCAGAGAAGAGATTTGAAACTATTAGGTCTGAACAAGTTGATGTACAACGACTCCTGGACTTTGAAGTTTCATATCCACTGGAATTTATATATCATTCTCTTCACAAGCTCTCTATGATGGAGGTAAAAGATCAAGCAATCGTCAAGGACATAATATGACACTTGTTAGAAAACAAACATTGATGCTGTCAAATAATATCAGAACAAAGTTTATGTTGCTGACGTTATCAGAATTTAGGAAGTTGTCGATCAGAGTTTACTCTATTAGAGAATACTCAATCAGAGTTTACTCTAACAGAGAATATTCAAATCAGAGAATAAACAACTGACAGAGTTCATTATCAGAGTTTGTGAAGAAATAATCAAATCAGAGTATGATTAAGATAGTGAAGAAAGAATCCAAATATAAGTCTATTTCCTTATTAAAGCTATTCTTTTCATAATCTGTTTTGTAATTGAATTGTAACTGTGTCTATATAAACACAAACATAGGTTAATATCAATGTAACTTTTAATTCTTATTTTTCATAACCTAGTAGCTCTTGAGAATAAAGAATTTCTTGAGAGAGTTTTGTATTTCATTCATTATCTTTAATACAAAATAGTGTTTTTTTACATACTTGTGTTCTTGATCGATTATTAAGTACTATTACATTGAATCCCTCTTCTGTAATAGATTATCTTTTTGGGCAAACATTTGGTATTAGAGCATGCAGTTAAGTACAACTCAAAGATCATATAAACATATCTGGAAACAAGTATGAAAGCATAAGGATCCCAATATTGAAGAAGGATGAAACCCTACATGGAGGGTGAAGATGATGATGTTCCTAGAAGCAACTGATCCTGATTATTTAGACAGAATCCATATAGGTCATTATCTACCAACCAAACTAGTTCCATCTACAATTGTGGGAGGAAGACAAGTCCTTGAATATTACACCTTGAAGGACAAGAAAAAATAGACCAATGAAGGAAAACTAGAAGTCCTCAAAGATGCAAAGGTAAGGAATATTTTGCATAATAGTCTTGACTCTGTGATGTCTAATAGGGTAATTGCATGCAAAACTGCCAAAGAAATTTAGGATGTACTAGAGGTTCAATGCCAAGAAACCAAGGAAATAAAGAAGAATAGAATATCTGTGTTAATTCAAGAATATGAATATTTTGAGGCAAAACAGAATGAATCTCTCACAGATATATATGACAGATTTCTTACTCTATTAAATAATTTGGGATTGGTTGATAAAGTATATGATAATGAAGATTCCAACACCAAATTTCTAAGGGCTCTTCCTGAAGAATGGGATTTGTAGACATCCTTGATAAGAGACATGGCTGATTTAGACGAGATGTCTTTAGATGAAGTCTATGAAAAATTAAAAACTCATGACTGAGAATTACAGCAAAGAAGAAACAGAAAAAGAAGCAAAGCAAAATCTATTGCTTTAAATATTGAGGCCAAGATTGAAGAACCAAAAGAAAAAGTCCTTAAAGCCTCAACAAGAAAAGGAAAAGCTGTGGTGATTAAGGAAAGCAGTGAATCAGAGTTTAAAACAAACTCTGATGTAAACTCTGATGATTCTTCAGATTATGATATAATAGAGATGGTTGCTATTATTGTCAAAGGCTTCAAGAAAATGAAATATATGATGTACAGAAAGTAAGGGAACTTCCAAAAGAAGCAAAGAGAATCAGACAAGAAAGATAGATTCAGAAAAAGAGAAGACATAGATGGAAATCAAAAACTCTTGACAAATCAAAAGTCAAGTGTTACAAGTGTAATAAGATGGGGGCACTTTGCTACTGAGTGTAGAAGCAAGGAATCTGAAAAAGCACTCATCACATCAAAGAAAAATTGGATGGATTCCTCAGATTCTGAAGAGGAAACAAATTATGCTCTCATGGAAAACTCTGATGCTCCCATCCTTAAATCTGATAAGGTACTAAACTCTGTCTTTAATTTTGATACTGAAAATATCTGTGAATTAAATTATTTTCTTAGATCATTGCATGTTAGTTTTAAATCACAGTCTCTTGAAAATGAAAGATTAAAATCTTAGATACAAACTCTGACTGCTAGGAATAACTCTCTTGAATCTAAAAATTCTAACATACTTAGCATTAAGAAAGACTATGAAAATGCAATACAAATGTAAACACAATTAGAAATTCAAGTTGAATATTTGAAATCTGAGATAGCTAAGGAAAAGGAGACTTTCAGAGTTTGGACAAACTCTGGCAAAAAAGTCCAACAAATGTTTTCTGAAAAGAATTGGACATCTGTCTTAGGTTATGAACCTGATAAAGAAACACACACTAAAGCACACAAAAAGGAACATTGAGTAAACCTGTGAAATTTGTTAGAGCTAGTAATAACAAGAAATCTACATCTGGTGAATGCTCTAATAATTACAAAGGTAAAAATAATAGTGTGAAAGATAATAAAAAGGTGAATATATGATTACTCTCACAGAAGCAACATAATGAAAAGTTGAAGGCATTCACTAATAAGAACAAACCTAAAAAGGTGAAAAGAAATTGAAATGGCAAAGTAAGAATTATTAAGGAGAATAACTATAAGTACATCCCTAATGCTCCTAGAAAAACATATTTTACTTGTGATAATTCAAATCACCTTGCCATTGACTGCAAACAAAACAAAAGGAAGGAACATGAGAGACCTAGTTAAGAGGCTAGAAAATAAACTAGATATAGACCACAAAATCCCTGTTTTCACTGTGGTAGTTTATGGCATTCAATTTATACATGCAAAGAATATCATAGTTTATATTAAAATTATTATGAACCATTACCTCAGTTGAATATATCTCCAAAACATCTTGTCAAAAAAATTTATGTGATAAAATCTGATAAAAGAAAAGTAAACTCTGACAGTATAAACTCTGATAATGCAAACTCTGATCATATAAACTCTGTTAACATAAACTCAAATAAAAATACTTCTGCTGCAAGAGTTAACAAGTTTCAAAAGAAAGGACCCAAACTAGTTTGGGTCCCCAAACCTACTAATTAATTTGCATTAACTGATTGCAGGGAAACAGGAAAAACATCTTAGTGATTGATAGTGGATGTTCTGCACATATGACTGAAAATAAATCTCTACTTTCAGAGTTTGAGGAGAAGGCTGGCCTAACAGTATCTTATGGAGATGGAGATGACAATATTGTTATTGGAAATGTCATAATTGAGAATGTAGCTCTGGTTGAAGGACTCAAACATAATCTGTTAAGTGTGAGTTAAATGACAGATAATGGTTATTCTATGAAATTTCATGGAACTCATTGTGAAGTGAAAAGTAAGAAGGATGGCAAAGTAGTTCTCATAGGTCACAGACATAACAACTTATTTGAAGCTAGCTTGGATGTAAAATCTGATGGTCCCTTAACTTGTCTACTTGGAAAGGCATCATCTCTGGAAAGCTGGAATTGGCACAAAAAGCTGTGTCATTTGAACGTTGGAAACATTAATGAATTGGTGAAAAAGGATATAGTAAGAGGTCTTCCAAAAGTTCAATTTCACCCTGATGGACTCTGTGATTCATGTCAAAAGGCCAAACAATAGAAGACATCTTTCAAGAGCAAAACTCAAAATTCTATTGATCAATCATTTCATCTATTGCATCTTGATTTATTTGGTCCTGTCAACATTATGTCCATTGGAAAGAAGAAATATACTCTGGTGATAGTTGATGATTACACTAGATTTACATGGGTGTACTTTTTGCATAACAAGGATGAAACTGCAGAGATAATATTTGATCATATTGCAATGATTGAAAATGAATCACCTCACAAGGTAAAGAATCTAAGGAGTGACAATGGAACAGAGTTTAAGAACTCTAAAATGGAGGAATTCTGCTCAACAAAAGGAATTATTCAACATTTCTCAGCACCTGGCACACCTCAACAAAATGGTGTAGTTGAAAGAAAGAACAAAACTCTAATTGAAGCTGCCAGAATAATGCTAGAAGGAGCAAAACTACCTACTTACTTTTGGGCAGAAGCTGTGAATATTGCATGCATTACTCAAAATTGCACTTTGATAAATAAGCATGGAATGACTCCATATGAAACTTTGAAGGGAAGAAAGCCAAATGTTAAATACTTTCACATCTTTGGAAGCAAATGTTTTATTCTCAAAACACATCCTGAATAATTGAAGAAGTTTGAACTTAAAGTAGATGAAGGAATTCTTGTTGGTTATGCAACAACTTCTAAAACCTCTTCAAGGGCATTCAAAGTGTTTAATTTAAGGACAAGGGCAGTCATGGAATCAATTAATGTCTCTTTTGATAAAGGAAAAATATCTAGATTACATGATGAAGATGCTCAAGAAACTCTGAGATTTAAGAATGAATTGCAGAACACAAACTCTGTTGAACCAAACTCTGATGAGCTAAACTCTGTTGAGCTAAACTCTGATGAGTTAAACACTGCTGAAACAAACTCTGGTGAGTTAAAATCTGATTCCTTAAACTCTGACTCAGAAATAATTGAAATTGAAATTGAAGATTCTACATATGTTGAGGGGGAATAACATCATTCAATTACTGATATTGGAGAACAAACCACAATTATTGAAATATCATAGTCTGACCAAACTCTGACCAACACAAACTCTGAAACTCTAAACTCTGACCAATCAAACTTTGAAATCACAAATTCTGATCACTCAAACTCTGATCATTCAAACTCTGAGTACATAAACTCTGAGTCATCAAACACTGATGGAAGCACATCTTCAGGGGGAGGATCAGCATTTACAGAAGAATCATTCTATGAAGACACAAATCATGGGGGGCATCTAGTTCAAGAAATCTTTCACATCCAAGAAAATGGACCAAAGATCACACACCTGACTTGATTATTGGTGATCTAGAAAGTGGAGTATAGACAAGAAAAGCTACTCAGAATGAATGTATATTTCATAGTTTTCTTTCTTAAATAGAACCAAAGAAGGTTGAAGAAGCTTTGAACGATGCAGATTGGGTTACTGCAATGCAGGAAGAATTAAATGAGTTTGAGAGAAATGAAGTTTGGACCCTAGTTCCAAGGCCAAAGAATAGATCAATTGTTGGCACCAAGTGGATTTTTAGAAACAAGACAGACTCTGATGAAATTATTACAAGGAACAAAGCTAGACTAGTTGCCAAAGGTTACTCTCAACAGGAAGGTATTGATTATAATGAAACCTTTGTAGCTAGACTTGAAGCTATCATAATTTTTCTTGCTTATGCTGGACACAAGAAATTCAAGGCCTACTGATGGATGTGAAAAGTGCATTTTTAAATGGAGAACTTGAAGAAGAGGTCTATGTGGAACAACTACCTGGCTTTGTCAATCCAAAATTTCTAAATCATGTCTACAGACTGGATAAACCTTTATATGGACTCAAACAATCACCAAGATCCTGGTATGAAACTCTGGCTCTATTTCTACTTGAAATTGGTTTTATAAGAGATACAATTGATAAAACCTTATTTTACAAAACTCAAGGTAAGGATTTATTATTGGTTCAAATATATGTTGATGATATTATATTTGGTTCCACTAATGAGAAACTCTGTAAAAGATTTTCAAAACTAATGCAATCCAGGTATCAAATCAGCATGATGGGTGAATTGAGTTATTTTCTAAGGTTACAAATGAAACAGACTGATGAAGGTATTTTTATAAATCAACTAAATACACAAAGAATCTACTCACTAAATTTCAAATGCAAGACTCTGCATCTGTATCAACTCCAATGGCTACTGCAACCAAGCTTGATCAAGACACTGGAGAACCTGTTGATATTACAGTATACAGAGGCATGATTGGATCTCTACTCTATTTGACTGCTAGTACATCAGACATCATGTTTGCAACATGTCTATGTGCTAGATTTCAGGAAAATCTAAGGGAACCTCATTTAATTGCTGTTAAGAGAATTTTTAGATATCTCAAAGGCACCATTAATCTTGGTTTATGGTATCCAAGAGAATCTGATTTTAAATTAATAGGCTATTCAAATGCTGACTTTGCAGGATACAAAATTGATAGGAAAAGCACAAATGGTGGTTGTTAATTTTTAGGTGGAAGAATTGTCTCATGGTTCAGTAAGAAACATAAATATATCTCAACATCAACAACAGAGGCTGAATATATAGCTGCATGAAGCTGTCGTGCACAAATCTTATGGATAAAAAATCAACTGTTAGATTATGGTTTGAACTTTTCCAAAATTCCAATTTATTGTGATAATTAAAGTGCTATTGCAATGACAGGAAATCCAGTTCAACATTCTCTAACAAATCACATCAGTATCAGATATCACTTTATAAGGGAACATGTCATGGAAGGATCAATTGAAATGCATTTTGTTCCCTCAGATCAACAATTAGCAGGCATATTCACCAAGCCCCTGTGCGAAGCAACTTTTACAAGATTGGTTTCAAAATTGGGGATGGTATCAAGTGGATCAACTCCAGATGGCAAGTAACAGACAATCAGAGTATATGATAAACTCTGTTAGAGTATGTGGTAAACTCTGATGAAAATGGAGTAAAATCTAATCGTTAGAACATCTATTCTCTGATCACAAGTTATCAGTATTTATGGTAAACTCTATCAGAATATATGGTAAACTCTGACAGATAATGCAAACTCTGATTACTGTAAACTCTGATTCATATTTTATATGTTAAACTCTGTTTGCTTTAAACTCTGATTACATGTTAAACTATGTTTCCTTTAAACTCTGATTACATGTTAAACTCTGAGTTATTTTCTGATTGGAATAATCATTAGGGCGCGTGTATCTCACGTAAATCATTTCATTTTTAGACACATATACACACACACTTGCTGTATTTTGAGACTTATACCACTCATTACTCTTCCAATAATTTTATGTCATGTGTCCCACTAAACATAATATACAATTGAGAGGGAATAGTTTATTTCATATTTTCACTATCCGCGTCTTGTTTTCTCTCTCATTTTTCTTCTCAAACCCTAATTTTTCTTAAACTGCAAATCTTTGCTTCAATGGCATCCAAAGGTCTTGCATTCTAAAATTACACATTTGATGTAACTAACTATATCTCTCTTTTGAATAAAACCGATACACCTCAAGACTTTCATGTTATTCAAGATTTTCTACAAAAAAGCTACATTGGGTATGCGCTTTAGGAACCATCAAATTTCTCTGCTCAATCTCTGATTAGAATCTGGTCTTCTGCAAAAGTCAACAATGCTGGTAATGATGAAGAACCAGTAATCACTTTTCAATGTAATGAGAAATATTCAATTACTCATGCTGTGGTTCGTCAAGCCCTTCGTCTTTCAGAAGTGACTGTGTATGATGACATAGTTAAAGATGAGCAAATCAAAGAATTTTTCAGGTCAATAGGCTATGGAGGAAGCCTGTCAAAGCTAGGGAGTCTCACAAGACCTCATATAAGAAGAGAATGGAGTTTCTTCTTTGATTGCATCACGAGGGCCTTCACAGGCAAATGCACCAACTTTGTTGCCATCCCTTAATTATCTCAATAAATTGAGTATTCTCTGACCCACAATTTTAATTTTAATTTTCCATGTTTAATCATTATGCAGTTAGCTAGTAAAATAGAGGATGATGCACATACTGTTTATTTTGCTAGATTTTTATAGTTAATCTTTAGCTATTTACCGCCTGATGTAACTTTTGAGCATGATTAGAGTCTAGCTATTTTTTATATGAACAAAAGAATTTTTGCTGACTTAGCTAGGAAGGATGGAAAGAAAGAATCTGCACGTATTCTCTGTAGCTTGTTTTATCCTACATGGGTCAGGCTTTTTTTAAATCAGAGAATGTCTACCATGTATGGAAGAGATTTTTTGTCTGTGGCTATGGATCAAAGTTTAGCACCCTCTAATTCTGACCCAAGCCACCAACCAAACAAAGATACTCAAACACTGAAGCCAACCTCTGCAGTCTCCTAAAAGACTGTAATTATAACAAAAACCACTCAACAAGGCTCAAGCAAAAGAAAGGGCAAATCAATACAGGAGTCTTCTCCTAAAAAAAGAAAATTAAAAGATGAAAATACTGATTCAGAAGATAACAATGAAGGTCTGGTTTTTCCAATAAAGAAATTTGTCAAGAAGGATTCTGAGATTCCTCCAGCACCTTTCATGAAGCCCTTCACTGTCAATCCTATGCTAGAAACCAAAAAGAAAAGGAGAAGATTGATAAAGGCTGTAATTTCTGATAATCTGGCAAACATTGAAGTAATAAACTCTGATCAGCCAAACTCTGATCAAATTCAAGCCTTAAACTCTGAAGAAATTTTAAACTTTGAGCCAATATTCTCTGAGAATCTGATAAATTCTAAAGACTTGATAAACTCTGATGAGTTGGTACAACTTGAGTTGACTGGTGATAATGCAATTGTTGGTGATGTTGTTGAAGGTGAAGCAGCTCCAGTTCTTATATATGATTCCCCTGCTAACTTTCCAAAACAGATCATTAATGAGATTTCTTATGAAAAGGTGAAGGAACTGGCTGAAGAAGTCAGAAAAGAGATGGCAGAAAAGAAGTCAAAATCAAACTCAGCTTCTCCAAGTTCAAAGCTCTTTTCAAGAAAGAAGAAGAAGAAAGTCTCTTTTGGCTAGGACACACAATAACCTGCCTCTCAAAGTGAGGTAGCAGTCATTGAAGGGCCAAGCACACAAGAACCTGTTGATCAAAGTTCAACAGCAGCCATTCAAGAAGAAGTAGATGAAGCCAGCACGAATCAGGGGTACAACCCATAAGAACCTTCAACTCAAAGGGTTGAAGAAGTTGTTAAGGCCTCTACCCCACAAGAACCATCCAATCAAAGTTTGGATGCAGGCACACAATCAATCAATGAAGATTCTAATGTTGCTAATGCTAAGATGATAGACTCTGATGAAGCTCCTCTGGCAATCTCTGATGCAATCATGGTGCAACCTCTTTCTGCACAGCCTATAGAGACTCCATCCACATCAACAAACACTCAAGGTATAAACTCTGACTTTTCTTCAGAATTTGCATTCTTCGATAGTATAAGTTTAGATTTTACCTTTCCTATTTTAACTGCTAGAATGATTATGAATAATCCTGAAAAGGGTACCCCTATTCATGTGACTACAGACCTCCTTTCTCAGCCACCTCTTATTTCTGTAGGACACTGTGATTTGAGCTTTGCATGTGAGAATGAGGTAAAATGTGTGAAAAACAGAATTAATAATGAGAGGCAGATACTGAATCTGGTAAAAGGAGAGCTAGAATTGATAAAGAAGTTAGTTACTTCTAGTGAGCAAAATCTAACTATTAAAAGTTATGATATGTGTGATGTGAGAAGTGATGAGATTACTTTAAAAGAAAATAGTGATTTAGGATGTTCTATTACTTTTGCAGGTACTCAGAGTTTATCTGTCACTGCAAACTCTGGTGCTTTGCCAAACTCTGATCAAGCTATAAACTCTGACGGGGAGGACACAGACTCTGATGACCCAATTTTTGCTGATGAAGAAGTTACAGATCTATCAATCCCCTACACATAAAGGTACAACTCCAAAAGGTGGCCTGTCAGTGCACATGATGCACATAAAAGATTAAGGATGAATTATCCTGATTACATGATTCTAGAAACCCTCAAGGGTGAAATTGAAGTTGCCTTAGATGCAGAGGGTGTTAAAAGAGATTTGAGCTCCAAAGTAGAGCCATCACATGAAGATCTTCTCAATTCACACAGATAATCCATATGGGATATGTCCTAGAAATACACAAATGAAGAAATCTCTTGGCCACATGTTCATGAATTGATCAACAAGATAGACAAAGAATTAAACTCTGAAGAAATGAAGACTATTTTGAAGGCTACTACTGTGTTGTCCAAGGGACTTCACAATGAAGTCTATGATCTTAAAGAATCTGTAAATAAAACCATTGCATCTGTTCAAACTACAGTTACTACCTCTCAACATGCTTTGGAATTGAAATTAAAGAATGTTTCTACAAAATAAGATGCTTTAGAAGTAAAGGTTGATAATCTTTCCACTTCTGTCAATTTTATGCAGAGTATGCTACATACAATTGTTGAAATTCTCACAATAAGAAAAGGCAATGATGTCAGAAAGGGGGGGAAGGTATCTACAGACAAATGCAAGAAGGATGCTATTCAAAAATTTGACAAACCTGATGATGAAGATCAAGGGAGTCATAAGGATGGGAAACAAACTCCGATGCAACAAACTCTGATAAAACAACCTCTCAAACTCTGATGACATCAAAGTCTAAGCTAAACTCTGACAAGAAAACTCTGATAGATTCAGACTTAGAACTGGCAAAAAGGCTTGAAGAAGATTAAAGAGCAAAATTTAAAGGATGCAGAACTGGCAAGAAAATTATTTGAAGAAGAAAATCCAGGAATGGATCTAGTTGCTGTAGAGGAAGAATTGAAGAAAACGGGTACTAATAATGCTCAAGTCCAGAAGAAAAAGAGAAAATATGTGAAGAAAGCTCCAATTCAAAGGAAGGCATCTAATCAATAAAAGAAGATTGCATCTATGCATGTCCAGCCAAACCTCTTGATACTCTTAAGCCAATTACTCAGTCAAAGCCTACTTCAGAAATCCAAACAAGGTCAACTTCAATCCAGCAAAAAGCTCCACATAAATCAAAAAATCCTCTCACTATGTCAGGAACAACATTTCTTCCAGGTGGTTCAAGTTTTGATGATGAGGAAGAAGAGCAACAACAATCTCTGATCAGAAAGAAAAGGTTTGATCTTCTGTAGACCAAAACTCAAACTCTGACTCTCAATGCCAGACTTGGTAATAACAAAGGTGATATTGGAGATTCACATACCAAAGTTTACAGGGGTGAAGCCAATATTTTCAGAGATCCCTTCTCATTGAAAGACAAACCTGAGGAAGAATTATCTCAAGAACACTTAGACAAACTAATCTCTGTAAACATGTGAAGGACACTTTTGATGGTGCTCAAGTCAAGGAGAAGCTGTTTATTTCTTGGTAGATGGGAGAATTTTAAAAATTACTGAAGAAGATCTAATCCATAAGGCATTAAAAGAACTTGAACATGTTCTGTATCTTCTTAACGATGAAAATGAAGTCACTTCCAGATGGTTAAAGATCCTTGAAGGAGTGATAAATGAGAAGAAGAAGAATGAAAGACTATTAATGATAAACACTGAAGAATACAGACCACGATATGTACTTAAAGATGGCAATGAGAAAACAATGACAAAGAGAGATGAATAGGTCAAGATTGTGTTAGGCATTCCTACATTAATTTTAAATCCTGATGGTAAGAAGGCCTGTTACATTCCCTTAGATGAAAGAATGGAGAGATCATCAATCTATAATCTAAAAGATGCTATATTCCAAATTGATGACTCTTCTGAGCAAATGAAAGAACTCAAGGAAAAGCTAGTTGAATTGCTGAAGAATGCTGAGAAGAAGCTGTTGGATAATTTTCTCAAGGAAGACTTTTCTTACAAGAGGATTTGATTCAAGAATGAAGATTCAAACTCTGATGCATTTGTCCTCATATTTCTGACATCATAAGTAAAATTTATGTTTTACTTTATAAAGCATAAATTGGGGGAGATTGTTAGAAAACAAACACTAATGTTGTAAGAGAATATCAGAACATAGTTTATGTTGCTGACATCATCAGAGTTTAAGAATCTGTCTATCAAAGTTTACTCTATCAAAGAATACTCAATCAGAGTTTACTCTAACAGAGAATCTCAAATCAGAGAATAAATAACCGATAGAGTTCACTATCAGAGTTTGTGAATATTAGATCCCGAAATATCATAGAAGGGGGGGGTTGAATACGATACTCACTAAATTAAAAAATTCTTTCGAATCTTTTACGGATAAATAATTTAGAGTTCAGTTAGTGGGTTTGAGTTCATGAGGTGAAAAGTGTTTAGGAGGCTGGCTTACTAATTTTCTATATTTATGAATAATCATTAATGTTCTAGAAAATTAGCAAGTAATTTAATGAGACAAGTTTCTGGAAATATTTCTTTCGTATATAAATCCAGAGGGGTACTACACCCAGTTAAAAATATAACTGGTTTTCAAAGAACAAATTAGTTCTTTGCTTCTACAAAAATATACAAGCAAAATCCTATACAATATTTGTATCTATAATTTTATCTAAGGATTTAACTACCGGGAGTATTTTGTAATGGCCCTTAAAATATTACAAGGTTTATCCGGCCATTAACAAAAGACTCTTGTAAGGAGTAATGGATACAGCTTTGATTTGTTTTGACCCCTCTATATATTTTGTTGTGTTCTTCTCCGGTAATTTTGATTGGAAGAGACGAACCAAAACACACTTCAAAATGAGCACGTCATTTTGTATATATATGGTGTAGACTTTTCAAATCAATTAAAATTGATTTGTTTTTCACAATGCTAAGTCCTTTCTTGCTCTTGTAGAGTGAGTGCAGTGTATAGGAGCCACAAAACTTTTGTTGCACCTAAGGGAAAGTTTTGTTGCGCCTACACTCTGTGTCCCTTGTAAAGGAGCCACGAAACTCTTGGTTTTGCCTTAAACTCTTTTGTTGCTCCTAAGGCAAAGTTTTGTTGTGCCTCTAGAGTGCTTGCAGTGTGTAGGAGCCACGAAAGTACTTAGAAACTTATTCACAAGTATTTCGTTGCGCCTAAGGAGTTTTGTTGCGCCTCTAGAGTGCTTGTAGTGTGTAGGAGCCATGAAAGTACTTAGAAATTTATTCACAAGTATTTCGTTATGCCTAAGGAGTTTCATTGCGCCTCTAGAGTGCTTGCAGTGTGTAGGAGCCAGGAAAGTACTTAGAAACTTATTAACAAGTATTTCGTTGCGCCTAATGAGTTTTTTTACGCCTCTAGAGTGCTTACAGTGTGTAGGAGCCACGAAAGTACTTAGAAACTTAGTCACAAGTATTTCGTTGCGCCTAAGGAGTTTTGTTGCGCCTCCTATATTGCTTCAAGAGTACAAGAGCCACCAAATGTAGTAATACTTGCCTTAACTAATTTCTTGAAATGCTTTAAGTATTTACCACTTGGTTTTCACTCTTCTCGCTTGACAACTGATTTTCTTCTGATACATCAAGGTAATTCTTTTCTTTTTGTGCTGACACTTAGTGCACTGGTCTGGTTCACAAACGACTAATACTGAATTAAATTCCCTTAATTTTTTTTCTATTTTAGTTGATTAACCTTGGACTGTTGCATTGCTTCGTACACTGACTGTCAATAAACACTGTACTTTCACTAGAATCTTTTCTAGTACTTAGACAACGTCTTCATTATTACCACAACCTTGAATACTTCATTCTCTGTTCTTCACTGACGCTTGAACATATAAATGAACTTCTTTCAGTAAGTATAACTCCAAGACTGCAGCAATCTTCTTAGTCCTTTGTCTTTACCATGTCTTCAATTCTTCTAGATTCCTATGCTTCGAACACTATCTATCTTCAATCAATGCTAATACACTGAAATCTTCTCGTGGAACTTCTATACTGAAACTTCAACACTTCTGAAATCCTGAAAGTCTTTACACATTATTCTTCACTGAGGCATGAACATATTAATGAACTTCTTTCAGTGACCTGTATTAGACTTCAAAACTTCTTCTAATGTCTTGATTCACTGTATCTGCCTTGTCTTCATTTCTTCTTGATTTCTGTGTAGGCGTAATATTATTTACTTGTCATGTTCTAGTGTTGAGTTATCACGATTACTATTCATAAAGCTTCGTAATCTCACCAACAATCTCCCCCTATTTGATTGTTAAACTTAGCAAACTTATCTCATAGAGAGGATAACTCAACTAATAACTAGAAAAAGTAATGGTCCGGGACTTGTATATAATGCTACTAGTTTTTTTGGATCAGATACTGCATTTCCAGAATCTTGAGTAACTGAAATGAAAGATGTTCGTTCCTATAGGACTGAACTGATATTCATGTAGTACCATCTTCATTTCTGTTTGTGTTTGAGCTTTCTCTACTTAAAAATCCTTCATAGTTGAACTTAAAAAACTTATCATGAACAGAGCTTCATAAGAATTAAAATTCCTGGGAACGTCTTCAATAGAATATAGAACATAGCACAAGTAATGTTCTCCCCCTGAGAATGTAATTCTTCTTCTTTTTCTTGTCTAAATTCTCCCCCTAAGGATATTACCTTCTCCTAAGGATATGAAGATAAAACTTTATTAACTTCTCCTTTTTCCTTTTTCTTACTAAATTCTCCCCCTTAGTTGAGAAATCCTCCAATGGCCCATCTTTTGAATGGCTTGTCTTCCAAAGAAGATTATCGTCTATCATTGATTTGGAAAAAATAGTAGCTTTTCTTTTAGAAGTAGCATGTAGCAAGGGTAAGTATTTGGTCTATGGTTTCCTCACTTCTACTACGTTCTGTTGGTGTTTACACTAAAGTGTCGAGCACTTTAAAGTGTTTCACTCTATCTCTTCCCATCTCTCACTCAAGTGTATCTCTCCCTCACTTTCACTCAAGTGTTTCTCTTTCTCACTTTCACTTTGCATTCCAAATATATCATTATGTACCTGCAAGTAAAATCCGTCAATTCAGTTATATTCCCAACACCTGATTCATCAGAATGAACTGAATCACTATCAAGTGGAGAATTGCCTCGTAGAGGTGTTCTTGATCTATCATGCATAAGCACTGTCTCAGCACCAGACTCAATAGCTTTTGCTAAATCACTGTCTAGTGGAGCCTCACCTCTTTGAGATGGGTTATCCCAAGATATTAATATCTGTTAGGGAATCCTTCCTTGTTCTATCAAGGATTTGCCTCACACCTTCTCCGTAAATAGGAGGTGGACATTCCTTTTCAGGATCTGAAAATGTTCCTTCCAGGAGGGGCGACGTAATAGGTAATGTAATGAATGGCAAATTAGTGCCTACGTTTCCCTCGTAACCTTGTGACGGGAATTTTGTATAAAATACCCTACTTGAATAATTCGAAGAATTCTTGCCAAGCAGTTGCCTCTCAAGCCCATATAAATCTAAACAAGAGATCTCCCTTTCGGGATGCAGAAGATTAACTTCTGTTTGAGGTAGATACATTGGACAATGTACTGTATGGCTAACTAGAGTCTGTATCTCCCCTGAATGCGTATACCTCTCACTGTGCACGCCTTGCAATGTGTTCCTAGAATTTATCTATTTAGGTTTACCATCAGCTTGAGTGCTGGTGGTTTGCTTGACTCATTACAAGATGCTCTGGCTGACAAGCGAATTTCAATGGACTCACCTTGTTGAGAGAATGATTCCAGAGATAGTTTTATTGCCTTTTCAGCTCTGAATCCTTTTGAGAAGATACAGATGAGCTTACAGTTACCTCAGTTATATACTACTTTACTTCTCTCGAGGGAGAGCTATGGGTGCACTTCCGATTTCATCCTTATTTGCTGCATCAAGTGTAGTTTCTCCCTTAACAACCTTTAACTTACATAAGTTTCTTATATCTCCAATGGTTAATATATGGAAGTGGATGAATGAGTGTTTGGTATTATGGCCTGGGTAAGAGATTGATGGGTTTTCAACCTCTTGGCCAGCTTTTATAGCCACTGAGGACTAATCAGAAAGAATCAATCAAGATTAAAAGATAATCAGCTTAACATTCGAAAATATATTTTTCAAATGAGAAGGAAAAATATAATAAGGAATGGTAATGGATTGCATTACAACACTTTTAGTAAAAGATTTTTGTCGGTTCCAAGGATTTATCATTTAAGAACACGATAGCAATAGAAATTTTCTTTAAGATACTTATCTCATTATAAAACGTGGGAAAGTGTATCAGAGAAAAATTCTATCCCTTGTGAATTTCTTATAAGGAAAACTTCTCATAATAAAACGCGGGAATTTATACCAAAGAAGAAATTCAACACTCTTACCAAATTCTATCTCAATAAAATGACTCTTTTCCTTTAAAACCTAAGTACTGTAAGTTTTGAAAACAGTTTTGCAAAACATCTTTATCAGATAGAGGACTATGATTTTCTGACTCATAATGCAATTATGATTTACATCATTTTCGTCCACCTGATAGTATCCCCGACTTAAAATAAAAACATGACAATTGGTTTGAATGAATGCTTAACAGTACAATACAAGGCCTTCAAAGCAACAACCACTGTTTAGGTACTCTGAATCAATGTGAAACATACATTGAAACAAGTATTTAAAAACAAATCATTTTACAAGTGATTGCTACCTCGAAGTTAAAATAAATTTTCGTAATAAAATAGCAGTCACAAAGTCTCTGTCATTTTAAAAAGAAAAATTAAGAGAGAAAAGTTTTACAAACTTTTAAAACTAGCTTTTGGGAGAGGATAATAGATTTTGAGATTGGAGAAAAATTATCCTCAAGAAAATTTTAATTCATACCCTAGGTTTGGGAAAATAAAGTAGGGCTGTAAATCAAAAGTTTTTCAAAAGAGAAGTTTTGAATTTTTTTTTGATGTTTTCTTCTCTAAGACTGATAGAAAAATTGAATGTATCTTTGAATAAAGCATTTTGAAAAAGAAATAGACAAGAGTTTCTTTTTAATATATTCAAGTTTAAAATCCAGTCAAAGAAAGAAAACTAATATATATACTCATATAATACTAAACAGTTACCACAGACATGCATATATAAATCAAATAACATGTGACAATTATTCAGTAGAACAATAAGCATTAAGACATATTTTTATTATTAGTGATTTTAGATAAACAACTTGTATTATCACTAATATTAAAAATATCATAATTAATTACACGGAAACATTAACAAAATATCATTATTTGATATTTATTAATAATTTCAAAATACAAGAAATTATGCTTCTA
>QRFB01001148.1:2194-14113 GCA_008931105.1 Oenanthe javanica | reverse complement strand
CTAGGTGTCGAATTCTTGTGCCTTGAATACCCTAGGTGTCGAATTTCCTTCATTACATGGCTAGGTGTCGAATTTCAAGTGCATAGACTCTAGGTGTCGATTTCTTGACACAGTACAATACCACTTGAATTCTTTTTGTCATTGCAAGGCTAGGTGTCGATTTTCTTCACCTTGATTTCCTTGGTGTCGATTTTCTTCACCTTATACACCTTGGTGTCGATTTCTTCACTTTGTATAAACTAGGTGTCGATTTCTTCACCCATGTAAAGCTAGGTGTCGATTTCTTCACCTATGTACAATGACTTGGAGAATAACCATGCTTACTTGGATTTTGTCAATTCTTCTTGTACATGAACATGTTAATCAAATTCTTTGTGCTGACACTTAGTGCATTGGTCTGGTTCACAAGTGACTAACACTGTATTGATCTCCATATTCTCAATTAAACCAATTGACTTTATTGTTGCAGTTCTTTATTGCTTCAAACACTTATTGTTGATAAACACTGTAACTTCGCTGGAATCTTTTCAGGTACTTGGACAACATCTTCATTACTACAATCTTGAATATTTCATTCTCTGTTCTTCACTGATTGTCAGTGAGTATAACTTCAAGACCGTAGGTGTCTTCTTTAACCTTTGTCTTCACCCTTCTAGATTCCTATGCTTCAAACACTGTCTATCTTCAATCAATGCTATTACACTGAAATATTTTAGTGGCACTGCTATACTGAATCTTCAACACTTCTGAAACCCTGAAAGTCTTTAAACATTATTCTCCACTGAGGCATGAACATATAAATGAACTTCTTTCAGTGACCTGTAGTAGACTTCAAAACTTCTTCTAATGTCTTGATTCACTGTATCTACCTTGTCTTCATTTTATACTGATTTCTGTGTAGGCGTAGTATTATTTACTTGTCCTACTCTAATGTTGAGTTATCACGATTACTATTTATACAGATTCGTAATCTCCAACAGTGTTTTTCAACAGTCAGTGTGGGAAGCAATGTAACAGTCCAAGGTTAATCAGCTGAAACAGAAAAGAAATCAAGGGAATTCAATTCAGTGTTAGTCATTTGTGAACTAGACCAGTGTACTAAGCGTTAGCACATCAAGAAAAGAAGTACCTTGATTAATCAGAAGAAAATCAGTTGATCAAGCCAGCCAGAAGAGTGAAAACCAAGTAGTATTTACTTCAAGCATCTCAAGAATATTTCAAGGGAAGTAATATCACTTTAGTTGTTCCTACACACTTGAAACCATGGAGAGGCGCAACAAAATATAATATTGGTGCAAGAACTTATTTCTAAGTTCTCCATGTGTTTTATGGCGCCTACATAGGGGATGTAGAGTGTAGGCGCACCAAAATGATTTGCCTTAGTGTTGTGGACATCTTAAGCACTTAGTGGCGCCTACACTAGGCTCATAGTGTACAGGCACAACATAAATCTATACAAGCGTAAGGAAACATGTGTTAATCATTCTAAGGCAACTTGCAAGGATATGGTACATTTGGTGGTGCCTGCACAAGGGATTGAGAGTGCAGGCGCAACAAGACTACTTGGTGGCGTAACAAGAATTCTAAGGGATTTTGTGGCACCTACACACTGCAACAAGAGTGTAGGCGCAACAAACTAGCAAGGCGCAACAAAAGTCTATTGGCGCAACAAACATCTTCGTGGCGCCTACACACCACCATCACTCTACAGGCGCAACATAGGACTTGAGCAATTGTGAAGCAAATCAATTTTAATTGATTTGAAACTACATAAAGAAGCAAAATGAAATGCTCATTTTGTAATTGGTGGAGACACAACCAATCCAGAGAGATATAGAAAGATATTTCGAAGCCGGAGAAGAAGAAGTCACAATGCCATATTCATACCTTCTTCACCGGAGTTTTATAATCTAGCCGGTTAATTATGTTACAAATACATAGGGCTATTGTAAAACACTTTCTGTTAGCTTGATTCCATTAGTACATAACATAGTCAAATTTTGTATAGGGATTAAGCTTTATCTCTTTATAGAAGCAAAGAACTAATCTGGTCTTTGGAAGCCAGTTATATTCTTAACTGGGTGTAGCAACCTCAGGGATTATATACGAAAGTAATATTCCCCGAAACCTGTCTCGTTTAAATTACTTGCTAATTTTCTAGATCATTATTATTTATTCATAAACTCAGAAAATTAGTAAGGCAGCCTCCTAAACACTATTCACCTCATGAACACGAGCCCACTAACCGAACTCTAAATTATTTATCCGCAAAAGATTCGAAAGAATTTTTTAATTTAGTGAGTATCGTATTCAACCCGCCCTTCTACGATACTTCCGGGACCCAACAAAAATGAAGCCACTTCCAGGTGGGTAAAAACTCTTGAAGGAATGATAAATGAAAAGAAGATGAATGAGAGGCTACTCATGATAAACTCTGAGGAGTATAAACCAGGGTATGTACTTGAAGATGATTCTGAGATGGAGATGAGAAAAGGAGATGCAAAGGTCAAGATGGTGTTAGGAATTCCTACACTAATTTTAAATCCTGATGAAAAGAAGGCTTGTTGCATTCCTTTAGATAATAGGATGGAGAGATCATCAATATACAATTTGGGAACTGTNGTAAAAACTCTTGAAGGAATGATAAATGAAAAGAAGAAGAATGAGAGGCTACTCATGATAAACTCTGAGGAGTATAAACCAGTGTATGTACTTGAAGATGATTCTGAGAAGGAGATGAGAAAAGGAGATGCAAAGGTCAAGATGGTGTTAGGAATTCCTACACTAATTTTAAATCCTGATGGAAAGAAGGCTTGTTGCATTCCTTTAGATAATAGGATGGAGAGATCATCAATATACAATTTGAGAACTGCATTATTTCAAATTGATGATTCTTCTGATCAAATGAGAGATTTGAAGGAAAAGCTAAGTGAATTGTTGAAAAATGCTGAGAAAGAGCTGCTGGATAAGTTTCTGAAAGAAGACTTCTTATACAAAAGAATTTAAGTCAAGCAGGAAGATTCAAACTCTGATGCATTTGTCTCAATATTTCTGACATCATAAGTGAAATTTATGTTTTACTTTATAAAGCATAAATTGGGGGAGATTGTTAGAAATGCAAACACTGATGCTGTAAGAGAATATCAAACAGAGTTTATGCTGACGTCATCAGAGAATAGGAAGCTGTTGGTCAGAGTTTACTCTATCAGAGAATACTCAATCAGAGTTTACTCTAACAGAGAATGCTCTATTAGAGATTATCAAACCGATAGAGTTTACAATCAGAGTTTGTCAAAGAAGGAAACAGACAAATCAGAATATGATTTGGATAGTGAAGAAGGAAGTCAAATACAAGTCTATTACCTTATGGAAGCTATTCTTATCATTATCTATTTTGTAGTAACTGTGTCTATATAAACACAGAAATAGGTTTACATTAAGTATTCATTCAAGATATATTATTCTCATAACCTATCAGCTCTTAAGAACATTATTTTTCTTGAGAGAGTTTTGTATTCAGTTTATCAAAGTTAATACAAAAGAGTAATTCTTTTATATACTTGTGTTCTTAATCGATTATTTGGTACTATTATATTCAACCCCCCTTCTATAATAGTCTATTTATCTGGGTAACAACTTAACTAATATGTAAAATTATCCAAATACATAAATAACTTATAAATAATAATTTATTTATCACTTATATGACATTTATTAATTTTAAATAAAAAATATTTTTTTTAAATAAGCCATATGACCTCTTAAGATATGAAGTAATAAAGAAAAAACTATGTTTTCAAATTAATAATATACTTATGAATTATAAAAAAATAGCCCAACTTAGAATCTTAAAAACATTTTATATTATATTTAAAATTTTAAAAAGGGTAAAAGACTTGTCAAAAAAGAAAAGATAAAAAAGGGTAAAAGACCAATAAAATAAATAGGTAAAACGGTAAGCGGGTCGGGTCAAAACAACCCGAAGAAGTAAAACAAAAGAGGGTGCATAATTTCTAAATGCGCCGAGGTTTGCTTTGTGCACTAGAGAATAATTATCCCAATATACTTTTTTAATTTTGTGCACTATTTTCATATAATCTTATATAACATTGAATGAGATATTCTTACCTTATTTAGATATAATCCTTTATTAATTTTGTATAGTATTTTCATGTAATCTTATATAAATACTAGATTTTAACTCGTGCCATGCACATATATTTTTTTATTAATTAAATTATTTATTTTAAAATTACTAATATTTTTATAATTTTAGAAAGTCTATTATAATTATATTAATTTTTTAAATTATTTAAATTATATATTTTTACATCAATCGAATTAAATATAAATAAGAAAATTATAAAATATTAAAAATAAATATGCACATCGCACAAAATATAAATTTATATTATTAATATATAAATATGTAAAATGTTGTGATTCGAAATATTATAAACATGATTTTTTAATATATCATGTTGCCCAGAAAAGTAAGCTATTACAGAAGGGGGGTTGAATGTAATAGCACCAATAAATCGATCAAGAACACAAGTAAGTAAAAAGAATAAACGGCTTTGTATTAATATTGAATGGAATACACAACTCTCTCAAGAAAAAATAATGTTCTTAAGAGCTGCTAGGTTATAAGAAAGATAACACTTGAATTATTGATAATGTTAACCTATCCTGTGTTTATATAGACGCAGCTACAATACAATTACAAAACAGATTATGAAAAGAAAAGCTTCCATAAGGTAATTGACTTGTATTTGATTTCCTTCTTTGCTTTTCCAAATCATATTCTGATTTGTCTGTTTCCTTATCTGATAAACTCTGATGATAAACTATGTCGGTTTGATATACTCTGATTAAGTATCCTCTGATAGAGTAAACTCTGACCAACAGCTTCTTTAATCTCTGATGACGTCAGCATAAACTCTGACCTTGCTTTCTCTGACAGCCATCAGTGTTTATTCCTAACAATCTCCCCCAATTTATGCTTTGTAAATAAGACATAAATTTTATTGAATGATGTCAGAAATCTTGAGATAAATGCATCAGAGTTTAAATCTTCATACTGTTGACTTAGATCCTTTTGTAGGAAAAGTCTCTTTTCAAAAATTTGTTCAGCAACTCTTCTTCAGCATTCTTCAGCAGTTTGCTCAGCTCCTCCTTTAACTCCTTCATCTGCTCGGATGAATCATCAATTTGACATAGTGCAGTCCTTAGAGCATAGATGGATGATCTTTGCTTTCTTTCATCTAGGACAATGCAACAAGCCTTCAAGCCATTTGGATTTAAGATTAGTGTAGGAATTCCTAACACCATTTTGACTTGTGCATCTCCTTTTCTCATTGCTTTTTCAGTTCCATCTTCAAGAAGATATCCAGGCTCATATTCAGCAGATTCTATCATCATCAGCCTTTCACTCTTCTTCTTCTCAGCTATAACCCCTTCAATTATCTTGACCCATCTGGAGGTTGCTTCATTATCACCACTTAAGAGATATAGAACATGTTCAAGTTCTTTAGATGCTTTCTGAATTAAATCTTCTTCAGCAATCTTCAAAACTCTCCCATCTTTTAAGAAATATAACAACTTCTCTTTGGCTTGAGCACCAGCAAAGGTGTCTTGTGCAATGTTGACAGAAATCAGCTTATCCAGATGTTTTTGTGACAACTCTTCCTCAGGTTTATCTTTAAGTNAGTGCAGCCCTTAGAGCATAGATGGATGATCTGTGCTTTCTTTCATCCAGGACAATGCAACAAGCCTTCAAGCCATTTGGATTTAAGATTAGTGTAGGAATTCCTAACACCATTTTGACTTGTGCATCTCCTTTTCTCATTGCTTTTTCAGTTCCATCTTCAAGAAGATATCCAGGCTCATATTCTGCAGATTCTATCATCATCAGCCTTTCACTTTTCTTCTTCTCAGCTATAACCCTTTCCAAAATCTTCACCCATCTAGAAGTTACTTCAGTTTCATCATTTAACAGATATAGAACATGTTCAAGTTCTTTAGATGCTTTCTGAATCAAATCTTCTTCAGCAATCTTCATAACCCTTCCATCTTCTAAGAAATACAGAAGCTTCTCCTTGGCTTGAACACCAGCAAAAACATCTAGAGCTATATTGACAGAGATCAGCTTGTCCAGATGCTTTTGTGATAACTCCTCCTCAGGTTTGTCTTTCAAAGAGTAAGGATCTCTGAAAATAGTTGCTTCACCCCTATAGACTTCTGCTTTTGAGTCACCAACACCACCTTTGTTTTTACCAAGCCTGGCATTGAGAGTCAGAGTTTGAGTCTTGGTCCATAGGAGATCAGGATTTTTCTTTCTGATCAGAGTTTGTTGTTCTTCTTCCTCATCTTCAAAACAAACACCACCTGGAAGAAAAGTTGTTCCAGTCATGATAAGTGGAGTTTTAGCTGGAGCTTCCTTCTTAGCTGGAACTTCCTTCTGGATAGAAGCTGATCTTGTGTTTGATCTTGTTTCGATTGCAGGAGTGGATTTTTCTTGTATAACTGGTTCTTGAATTTTTATGGATTTTTCTTGAGATACTTTCTTCTTCCTTTGTACTGGAGCTCTCTTTGTTCTTGAATTTCTTTTCTTCTGGACTTGAGCAATGTCAGTACCAGATTTCTTCAATTCTTCTTCTGCAGCAGCTGGATCTATTCCAGGATTTTCTTCTTCAAAAAGTTTTCTTGCCAGCTCTGCATCCTTCAGAGTTTGTTCATTTATCTTCTCAGGCTTTTCTTCTTCTTCAAGCCTTTTTTCCAGTTCCATATCAGCATCCATCAGAGTATGTGTGCCAGAGTTTGTTTTGGATGTTGATGGAATCAGAGTTTGAGAAGTTTTCAGTTCTTGTGCTGTCAGAGTTTGCTCTGTCAGAGTTTGTTTACCATCCTTATGACTCCCTAGATCTTTATCATCAGGTTTGTTAGAGATTAGAACAACATCCTCCTTGCATTTATCTTTAGAAACCTTCTCCCCCTTTCTGACATCATCACCCTGTCGGACAGTCAGGATTTCAACAATGGTGGTCAGCATTGTAGACATGGAAGCAACAGAAGCAGAGAGAGTATCAACCTTGACCTCCAAAGCATCCTGCTTGGCAGAGACTGTTTTTAATTTGGATGCTAAGGTAAGATTTGTAGATTGAACAGCAGCAGATGTGTGGCTAATAGAGTCTTTCAGAGTATTGACTTCATGGTGAAGACCCTTGGTCAACACTGTAGTAGCCTTGAGCATTCTCTTCATTTCTTCAGACTTGATTTCTCTGTCAGCCTGGTGGATTAATTCATGAACCTGGGGCCAGAAGACTTCCTCATTGGCAGAGTTCCAGGTCATGTCCCATATTTTCTGCTTGTAGGGATCCAAATGGGTGTCCTGAGAAGCTTTAGCTGTAACAAAATCCCTCTTTACACCTTCAGAGATTAGGGCAGGTTCAATTTCCCCTTGTAACTTTTCAACAACCAGATAGTCAGGATACTCCATTCTGAGTCTTTCATGTGCATCATGAGCATTGACTGGCCATCTTTTGGTGTTGTATCTCTGAGTGTAGGGAATAGAAAGATCTGTTAATTCTTCATTTGCAAAAATAGGCTCATAAGAGTTTAACTCCTCTTCATCAGTGTTTGCAGCATCAGAGTTTGGGGCTCGATCAGAGTTTGCAAGATTTGCAGGAATAGGTAAACTCTGAGTACCTGCAAGAGCAATAGAACATCCTAAATCTCTCTTTTCTTTTAAAGTAATCTCATTACTTCACACATCACACATATCATAACTTTTAGTAGTCAGAGTTTGCTCACTAGAAGAATCTAACTTCTTTCTCATATCTACCTCTCCTTTTGCCAGAACCTGTGTCTGCCTCTCATTAATTCTGTTTTTCACACATTTTACCTCAGGCTCACTAGAAAGGTTCAACACACAATGTCCTACAGAAATAAGAGGTGGCTGAGAAAGGTTGCCTGTAGTTACATGAGTAGGGGTTCCTATTATAGGACTATTCATGATCATTCTAGCAGGAAGTATAAAATCTGAACTTAAACAATCAGAGAATGTAAATTCTGAAGAAAAGTCAGAGTTTATACCTTGTGTGGAAGTAGAAGTGGATGTGAATGTTGTGTCCATTGGCTGTGCAGAAAGGGGCTGCACCAAGATAGCATCAGAGAATACCAATGGAACTGCATCAGTGTTTGTTCCCTCAACTTGTGCAGCTGAAGAGTCAGAGTTTATCTGCACCTCCTTGTCTTGGTCTGCAATCATAAAATTGATGATTGGTTCTTGTGTGACCTGAGCCTGTTCAGCAGCTGCTCCATCACATTGAGATGGAGGTTCTTGTGGGCTTGACTCTGCCATGGATTGGCCTTCAGCATCAGCAACAGTAGAATCTTCCTTCAGAGTGTGATTGCCTGCATCCAAACTTTGATTGGATGGTTGTTGTGTAGCTGGGGCCTTAACAACTTCTTCAACCCTTTGAGTTGAAGGTTCTTGTGTGTTGTACCCCTGATTCATACTGGCTTCATGTGCTGGAACAATGACCTTCTTCAACTTTTTCCTGGAAAATAGTTTAGGTCCACTTGGTGTTGGGGATGGTTGGTTGTTCTTTGCAGCCATTTCTTTGTCTACTTCTGCAAAAAGTTCTTTTACCCTTTCATAAGAAACTTCCTTTACGATGTGCTTTGGAGATTTGGCAGGAGAATCAGAGACTAGCACAGGAATAGTTTCTTTGGCAGCATTTGCATCCATAGGTACATCACCATCAGCACCAACTAACTCAGGTTGAACTGGCCCATCAGAGTTTAGCAAAGCATCAGAGTTTATGGGCTCAGAGTTCAAAGGTCCTTCAGAGTTTATGGCTGGTGGTGGATCAGAGTTTGTTTCTTCAGGGATTGTCAGGTCTTCAATAAAAGTGGCCTTTACCAATCTTCTCCTTTTCTTTTGAGGTTCAGGCATGGGATTCACTGTGAATGGCTTCATGAATGGTGCAGGAGTAATTTCAGAAGCCTTCTTGACAATTTTCTTTACTGGAAAGACCAGTCCCTCAGTAGTATCATCAGAATCAGAATTTTCATCAATCAATTTCATCTTCTTAGGAGATGACACTTTCACTGATTTTGCCTTTCTTTTGCTTGTGCCTTGGTGTTGAGAGGTTTGTTTTACAACTACAGTCTTTTGGGAGACTGTAGAGGTTGGTTGCAGTGTTTGTTGATCAGTGTTTGGATTTTGACTTGGGTTAGAATCAGAGATTGTTAAACTCTGATTCTCAGTCACTGTTAGAAACTCCATTCCATACACAGTAGGCATTCTCTGATTTAAGAGAAGCCTGACCCATGTAGGATAAAACAATGGACAGAGATTACCTGCAGCTTCTTTCTTTGCATCTTTTCTAATTAAATCAGCAAAGATCCGTTTGTTCATGTAAAAACTAGGTAAACTCTGATCATTCTCAAACGATACATTAGGCAATAAATGACTAAATATCAACTGTAAGAATCTAGCAAAATATATAGTGTGGGTATCATCATGTATTTTACTAGCTAATTGCCTAATGATTACACAAGGAAAGTTAAAATTTAAATTGTGGGTCAGAGAATACCCGATTTGTTGAGATAGTTGAGGAATGGCATCAAAATTGGTGCACTTTGCAGTGAATGCCCTTGTGATGCAGTCAAAGAAGAAACTCCACTCTCTTCTNAATTTAAAGTCAGACTCTCTAGGATACCATAAGCCAAGATTGACAGTGCCCTTGAGATATCTGAAAATTCTTTTAACAGCAATCAAATGAGGTTCCCTTGGATTTGCCTGAAATCTAGCACATAGACAGGTGGCAAACATGATATCTGGCCTACTTGCAGTTAGATATAGAAGTGATCCAATCATTCCTCTGTAAGTTGTATTATCTACAGGCTCTCCACNGCCTATTTCCTTGAAGAAATCTTTTATCTGTTCATCCTCAACCATATCATCATAAACAGCTACTTTGGGAAGACGAAGAACTTGATGAACCACGGCTGGAGTTATCGAATGAATGCCATTGCAGTTGAAGGTTATTACTGGTTCCTCATCATCACTAGCATTGTTGAATGTTGCCGTAGACCATATTTGTAGCAGAGATTTAGCAGAGAACTTTGAAGGTACTTGAAGTGCATACCCAATGTAGCTGTTCTGCAAGAAATCTTGAATAACATGAAAGTCCTGTGGTGTATNCCAAATATAATATCATCAACATATATTTGAACCAATAATAAATCCTTACCTTGAGTTCTATAAAACAAGGTTTTATCAATTGTACCTCTTGTGAAACCACTTTCAAGTAGAAAGAGAGCTAGAANAATCTTGAATAACATGAAAGTCCTGTGGTGTATCAGATTTATTCAAAAAGGAGATGTAATTTGTGGAAGCAAAAGAATAGTTTTGAAATGAACAGCCCTTGGATGCCATTGAAATACAGAGATTCGTAGTGAAGAAAAATTAGGGTTTCTAGTAAACGAGAGAGAAAATGATGAATAAAAGTATGCAGGTGAGTGATTCAAATTGAAAATAAGAATTAATCTATTCCCTCTCAGTTGCATATACTCTTTAGTGGGACACGAGGCAAAAATTAATTTGAGAAGTAATGAGTAGTGCAATTCTCAAAATACAGCATACGTGTGTGTAACTGTGTATATATATATGAAACGTTTTTTGTGAGAGACACGCGCCTTAATGATTATNTTCTGATTGCTTCAAGTCTAGCTACAGGTGCAAAGGTTTCATCATAATCAATACCTTCCTGTTGGGAATAACCTTTGGCAACTAGCCTTGCTTTGTTTCTTGTTATGATTCCATCAGAATCTGTCTTGTTTCTGTACACCCATNGCATACAGACTTATATCAGAGTTTATAGTAATCAGAGTTTGCATTCACTGTCAGAGTTTACCACATACTCTGACAGAGTTTACCATAAATACTGATATCTGTGATCAGAGATTAGTCCTTCCATCGATCAGAGTTTACTGCCTGTTCTATCAGAGTTTACCACATACCCTGACAGAGTTTGAGCAGGAACTTTGATTGTCTGCTACTTGCTGTCTGGAGTGNTTGAGAAAGAAAACTATGAAATAGACATTCATTTTGAGTAGCTTTCCTTGTCTTCACTCCACTTTCTAGATCACCAATAATCAAATCAGGTGTATGATCTTTGGTCCATTTTCTCGGATGTGTNAATTCAGAAACCAATCTTGAAAATGTTACTTCAGGCAAAGGCTTGGTGAATATATCTGCTAATTATTGATCTGTGGGAACAAAATGCATTTCAATGNTTGATGGATCAGAGTTTAGGGTTTCAGAGTTTGTATTTGTCAGAGTTTGATCAGACTCTGAGATATCAATAATTGAGGTTTGTTCTCCCACTTCAGTAGATGATTGATGTTGCTCCCCCTTAACATGTGCAGTGTCTTCTGTTGCTGTTTCAATCATATTTGAATCAGAGTTTAATGAATCAGTGTTTACCTCATCAGAGTTTATNTCACAATAAATAGGAATTTTTGAAAAGTTCAAACCATAGTCTAGCAATTGATTCCTCATCCATAGAATCTGTGCACAGCAGCTTCCTGCAGCTATATATTCAGCCTCTGCTGTAGATGTTGAAATTGATTTCTGTTTCTTGCTTTGCCATGAAACAATTCTTCCACCTAGAAATTGACAACTACCACTTGTACTTTTCCTGTCAATTTTGCATCCTGCAAAGTCAGCATCTAAATAACCTATAAATTTAAAGTCAGACTCTCTAGGATACCATAAGCCAAGATTGACAGTGCCCTTGAGATATCTGAAAATTCTTTTAACAGCAATCAAATGAGGTTCCCTTGGATTTGCCTGAAATCTAGCACATAGACAGGTGGCAAACATGATATCTGGCCTACTTGCAGTTA
>QRFB01001147.1:59296-71502 GCA_008931105.1 Oenanthe javanica | reverse complement strand
TCTTAGGCTAACGAGTGACCCAATTGACTCTGGAAGTACATGCAGATGATTTGCGCTCAAATCTAGATCTTCAAGCTGAACCAATCTACCTAAAGTGGAGGGANATTTGCGCTCAAATCTAGATCTTCAAGCTGAACCAATCTACCTAAAGTGGAGGGAAGAGATGCCAACTGATTCCCTCTTAAGTCAAGACTAATCAAGCTAACAATATCACCAATAGTATCAGGGAGTTCACTTATCTTGTTTGAATGCAAATCCAACTTTTTCAGTGATGACAGCCCTCCTATTGTTGCTGGTAAGGCCAAAATTCTGTTTTCAGATAAATCTAATGTGGTCAATCTTGACAGCTTCCCAATTGAATCAGGCAACCATTCTATTCTATCCATCAATTTACCCCGAAGATTCAGATCCTGAGTCCCTTTTTTGGAAGATACTTCAATTAAACTAGCAAGCTTAATAAGACTCAATTTTTCACCATCCTTACCTTTCAAAAAATAGAGAGAGAGAGAAAGAAAGAGACAATAAGAGAATGAATATTTGAAACCGCATATTTTCAGACATTCCAATGAGAAGCATCTAATCATTTTTATATTAAAATCCACATCAAGGAAACATAGTTAACCCCTGGTCCATATGCAAAGTTTATGGAGCAGTTAGGGTACTGATCTATTACTGTTTGCTTGTTTCGAGTTGAGTAACACCTACTGTCCTAAACTATTGCATTTACACCTTCTAAAACGTCCTTTATGTCACATTAAGACAATCATCGGCAACAAAATAATAAGGCAGTACGTAGGATTATAGTTTACACCTATATCTTATAAACTATTATTCTATACTAAATACACCATATACTAAGAATCACACTTTCAAAAGTTAATAATATGACTTTGTAATAAATATTTTCATACTATTTATTTACTCTACTCTTTGGTAGCTAATATGTTCTTCTAGTATAGGGGAGGGGAGGGGAGAATAAAACCCTAGACCTTTCTAGCACGTAGCATCATTGCCACCACTTGGGAAATCGAACGAGATGCTAGTTCAATTCTCACCTACCACATCCCCTATACTTAGATATATGATTACGAAGAAATGAAGTGAAAGGGGTTAATTATTAATGATCCCAAGGTCATCCATATTAACGTTTCAATATAATCACAGATGACTTACTATAACTCTAGATGATAATAAATCCCACAATCTATAGGTATTTAAACATTAATTAGAATGTTATGTATATTATTTATAATTCTAGTGATCACATAACTATGTTAAACTTATATGTTGTAAATATAAATCTCATATATTCTAATAGATGAAAACAATAAATTAAATACTCACCTAAATTATATATCAGAAGTATTTTAATATTAATTTACTGTAAAACAACAAATTTCATGACACATCATAGTCTAATTTTTTGGGTAGATTATCCAAATCAAAAAGTTTCAGGATTTTTTTGAGTTGATATTTTTTTAGATATAATTTGTAAAGGGAGTTGAGATGAAAATCAAACCATAGGCCTCCTGCCATTACCAATAACAGCAACTTGTCACTGGTCAGACATTCCTTGATTCTCATATATTTAAGATTATTATTAATGTAATAAGAAAAGGATAAGCATGTCCAATAGAGTCCTAGTTCCTTAAAAATAATATAAACAATATGGTTCATAGTGATTGAGGACATTTTAATGTATGTCAACTCCAACAAAGTTCCTTATATTTGCTCATTATTATTATTATATTATCATTATTTTAAACTTTAATTATTTTTTGAATTGGAGAAATAAATATTTTATTGATAAAAACATTATAAGGTATGACTCTGGATTCCTGTTATAAATAAGGAATGAGAGGTGTATCCTAGCTTTTTAAGGGTCATTACTCACTATTTTGTAACAAATTTATATAAGCTAAGGAGTCCATATAATCTATTGAACTTGTTCCAAAACGGGCAAGTATATATACAATTCCACCTCCATAAATGACATAGTGAAACAGGACAGATTATTTCAAAGTAAAATTATCATAAACACAATATACATCCCAAGGACAAAAAAATACCTGTAGTAGTTACAGATTTTAAAGTAGCATCCACAATCATCGGAGTTGCAACATCCCCAGATGGAACCCCACCTTCAATTCCATCCCCATAACCAGTAGATTTCGACATACTGACATCCCTCGTAAACAACTTAGAAGAACCATTAGCACCCTCCTTTTCATACAAAAAACTCGAAGAAGGCACCCTAGTCACGCNCAATCATCGGAGTTGCAACATCCCCAGATGGAACCCCACCTTCAATTCCATCCCCATAACCAGTAGATTTCGACATACTGACATCCCTCGTAAACAACTTAGAAGAACCATTAACACCCTCCTTTTCATACAAAAAACTCGAAGAAGGCACCGTAGTCACGTGATAATCACCCAACAAACCCTCAGACGACACGGAACCAGAACCCCGGAAACCACCCTTAGCCCCTGAATCAACACACTCAGAAGCTCTCTGAATCAATTCATCAAATACCTGGTGTGCACTATCAAGATCCAACAATTTCAAAGCCTCCCTCTTATCTTCTCTACTTCTAAAAACAACCCAATTCCTCTGCATCTCCTGTAGAATCATAAACAATTCATCAGGAACTTGAACACCTTTGATTTGTTTCGAAATCAAGTCAAGTCTCGATTGTTGTTCGTTTTCGACGTTTCGAATCAAAATCTTTGCAGCTTCAACTTCTTCAATTCCGGGTCTTGTTGGTAAAGATCTGTGAATTCTCATGATCTCTTCAATAACCTCTGCAACTGTGTTTGGACCCGATTGCTCCATTTTTCATGGAGTGTTTGAGATGACACACAGTTTAAGTTGGATTATATGGGGGTGTTTTTTGAAATTGCAGCAGCGATTTAAGTGAGAAAGTCGGTTGAAAAGAAAGCGTCTGATGATGAGAATTGTGTAGAGTTTCCTATTTTGAGTTTTTTCCATAAATAATGATATTTCCGGAACATTCTTTAAATTCTTTTTCGGCACTATTTTCTTGCTTTTACCTGCTTAGGGATGGGCCCATTCGGAAGATGAAAAAATGAGAATAGAATTTTTAAAATTTTATAAACCAAACCGAATTGAAATTAAATCGAAAAACTTTGATTTATTCGGTTCGGTAATTAAAATTTGTATTTTGAAAAAAGATTATATTGTGCTATTATTTTTAATTTTTATATTTATTTTTATTCATAAATTTATTAAAATAGATAATAATTAATACTCCCTCCGTCCCAACCAATTCTTTACACTTTCCTTTTTGGGACGTCCCACCCAATTCTTTACATTACTAAAAATAGTAACTTTTAACAATAAATATATTATTACATCCACTACTTCACTCCACTTTTTCAACACTTTACACTATTACACCCACTATTTCATTTATTTTAACAATAAAATCACTATTACACCCACTATCCTTGGTCTCCGTGCCCGGACCAAATGTAAACATTTGGCCGGGACGGAGGGAGTATATAATAAGGCACAAATCATTTATGTAAGAGCTGACTGTAATCTATCTTTGACATCTCCCAGTGTAAGAGTTGATTCCTTTCGATAAACAATAACTCTGGATCTCATCATCATCTTCTGTTTTGTCTTAAGTTCGGAAATCCATTGATTTCAGCATAGTCTCTACTTTAATCATGTACTTGATTGGATATTTTCATAAGGATTCCTCATCTAGCTTTAGAATATGATAATACTTATCAGTGAGAAATCTTACTTCATGTGGATCATGAATGATTTGAGGACTAACAAACTTTGCAAATTCTCTGAATTTATCTCGTAGAAGTTCATTCTCTTCTAAACTACTATTTACCTTATTCAGCATAACCCACAATACATATGGATATCTTGCTCTGAAGAACTCCAAGGGGATTCTGAAAGAACCGTTCCTGTGGGTGTAAACCAAAATTTGCCAATTCTTGAGAATAGGATCAACCAACACAGTGATGTAATTAAATTATTCTTTTATGACTTTCATGAAATCATCAATGCTATTATTTTTAGTTTTTAAATGATTAATGATTGAAGTTAACAACTTATCTTGAAATGGACCCTTCTGATCTTTGTCCATAATTTTTCTGGCAGTATCCCATTTAGCACCTATCTTCAACTGAATATCTTTCTTCTCTTCTTTCACAATAATTGGCCATAACTTCTGCTTTTCCATGCTCACTTTTCTTTCAGCCTTAGCTTTTTCCTTGACTAGAGCCTGCAGCTGTTCGAACTTAGTATCACTTACCTTGATGTCTTATTTTAACTTCTTCATAGCCTCTTCATAGGCAGGATTAGATTGTTCTTCTGTCGGGAATAAGAAATCATCATCAAAGATTCTTTCATCTTCAACTCTGCAGTAGTCTTGATTAAATGTGTCATCTGTACCACTATCCTCAACAAAGTGATCTTCAGGATAGAATGGTTCCGGAATGTTCATTTATGTTCACACATACTAATCTTGATCATAATTCTTGGCTTTGCCCTTGTCTTTAGCTCCTTCTCCTTCAGCTACTTTCTCAACCTCACTTATTGCTTTCTGCCCCTTAGTTGAGGGATCCTCTACAGCTTTTGAAGCATCAAATGATTTTACAAGTTTCTCCATTATTTAATAGACATGATTCATGCTTTCATTTAAGTGAATCATCCTTTCATTTAGCTTGTTGAATCTTTTAGTTGAGATTTCTTCATTTTCAATGATTCTTTGGTTTAAACTTTTCTCAACGTCATTTATTCTTTCATTTATATTGCTAATCTCCTTCATATCCTCAGAAATTAAACTTTTTACAATCTGGATATCTATTAACATCATTAACTTCATTTCGCACGATTGTTAGTTATTCGGTTACAGAGGCAGATGTAGACTTTGTTTCTGCTTGTGCTTTGACTTGAGCTAATTCAGCCTGAACAATCTGTATTTGTTTATGGAGAGCTTCCATTTTCAATAACAATTTATCGTGTGTGTGCACTCACTTCACTTTCACCCCTGTTTATTTTACTTTGACTAAGTGCATGTGTTTCGCTCGGTGTTTGCCTCATAACACTCGTGTTTAACTCCTTTCTAGCTTTCTTTGCAGTATCTGCATAATCCACCATTGTCGTTGAAGAAACAAATTGTTCTTTTGAAGCCTGTAATGGCATGTCCACAATAGGATCAACCTGAAGTTGCTCCACTACTGATGTAGCTGCTCCTTGAATGGAGTCTCATCTTCCTCTGTGGAGTGGTTGCCTATCATCTAATCCACTAGTGGATGGGAGAACTTCCTCTGAAAGAACTAGAGGTGTTAATTCCAGGGGGTCACCACCTTAGACAATGTAATGAATGGCTTATTAGAGCCTGTGATGCCCCGCATAGCCTGTAAAGGCAATTGATACTGCATGTTTATCCAGATGATTACCTATTATAGAAGGGGGGTTGAATATAATAGTATTATGTAAATCGATTATGAACACAAGTATGTAAAAAGAAACATTGTTTTGTATTAATGATAATGAACTTGAATACAAAACTCTCTCAAGAAATTCACTATTCTCAAGAGCTAAAAGGTTATGAAAAATATATCTTGAATGTTACAATAATGTTAACCTATGTCTGTGTTTATATAGAAACAGTTACAATTCAATTACAAAACAGATTATGAAAAGAATAGTTTCAATAAGGCAATAGACTTGTATTTGGATTCCTTCTTTACTATCCTAATCAAATTCTGATTTGTCTGTTTCATCACAAACTCTTATTTATAAAATCTATCGGTTTTCATTCTCTAATTTGAGCATTCTCTATTAGAGTAAACTCTGATTGAGTATTCTCTAATAGAGTAAACTCTGACCGACAGTTTCCTTATTCTCTGATGACGTCAGTAATGTAAACTTTATTATGTTATTCTCTGACACCATCAGTGTTTATTTCCTAACAATCTCCCCCAATTTATGCTTTAAGTAAAACATAAATTTCACTTATGATGTCAAAAATATGGAAAAATGCATCAGATTTTGAATCTTCATTCTTGATTTAAATCCTTCTGTAAGAAAAGTCTTCCTTTAGAAAATTGTCCAACAGCTTCTTTTCAGCATTCTTCAGCAATTCAACTAACTTTTCTTTGAGATCTTTTATTTGATCAGAATAATCATCAATTTGGAATATAGCAGGTCTAAGATTGTATATTGATGATCTCTCCATCCTTTCATCTAAAGGAATGCAACAGACCTTCTTTCCATCAGGATTTAAAATTAGTGTAGGAATTCCTAACACCATCTTGACCTTTGCATCTCCTTTAGTCATGGCTTTCTCAGTGTCATCTTCAAGTACATACCCTGATTTATATTCTTCAGAGTTTAACATTAGAAGTCTCTCATTCTTCTTCTTCTTCTCATTTATCACTCCTTCAAGAATCTTTATTCATCTGAAAGTGACTTCATTTTCATCATTAAGAAGATAAAGAACATATTCAAGTTTTCTGGAAGCTTTGTGAATCAGATCTTCTTCAGCAATTTTCATGACTCTTCCATTCTCTAAAAAATATAGAAGTTTCTCCTTAGTTTGTGCACCATCAAAAATATCCTTCACTATGTTCACAGAAATTAATTTGTCCAAATCTTCTTGAGTTAAATCTTTCTCAGGCTTGTCTTTCAATGAGAAAGGATCTCTGAAAATATTGGCTTCACACCTGTATACTTTGGCTTGAGAATCACCAATATCACCCTTATTTTTATCAAGTTTGGCATTGAGAGTCAGAGTTTGGGTTTTGGTCCATAGAAGATCAGGCTTTTTCTTTCTATTCACAGTTTGTTGATCTTCCTCTTGATCTTCAAAACTTGATCCACCTGGGAGAAATGTGGTTCCTGACATAATGATAGGAGTTTTTGGTTTTGCTAGAGCTTTTTGCTGGATTTTTGAAGTTGACCTTGTTTGGATTTCAGGAGTTGGATTTGTCTTTTCTTCAATAGGTTTGGCTTGGACAGACTTAAATGCAATTTTCTTTTGTTGAGCAGGTGTCTTCCTTTGTGTTAGAGCTTTCTTTACATACTTTCTTTTCTTCTGGACTTGAGCATTGTCAATACCAGATTTCTTCAATTATTCTTCAACAGCAACTGGATCCATTCCTGGATTTTCTTCTTCAAAAAATTTTCTTTCTAGTTCTGCATCTTTTAGATTTTTCTCTTCAATCTTCTCAGGCTTCTCTTCTTCCTCAAGCCTTTTTACCAATTTTGAGTCTGCATCTATCAGAGTTTGCTTATTAGAGTTTATCTCAGAGTTTGTTGTCATCAGAGTTTGAGTGGTTGTCAGAGTTTATCCAATCAGAGTTTGTTTCTTTAGAGTTTGCTTCTCATCCTTATGACTCCCTTGATCTTAATCATCATGTTTGTCATCTTTTTGTACAACATCCTCCTTACATTTGTCTATAGGCACATTCTCCTCCTTTCTGACATCATTGCCTTTTCTCACTGTGAGAATCTCAATAATTGTATGAAACATGTTTTGCATAGAATTGATAGTAGAGGAAAGATTATAAACCTTGACTTCCAAAGCATCCTATTTTGCTGAGACATTTTTTAGCTTCAATTCTAGAGCATGTTGATATGTTGTAACAGCAGTTTGAACAGATGCAGTGGTTTTGTTGACAGATTCTTTTAAATCACAGACTTCACTGTGAAGTCCCTTGGACAACACAGTAGTGGCTTTCAGAATTATTTTCATCTCTTCAGAGTTTATTTCCTTGTCAGCTTTGTTGATCAATTCATGAACATGGGCCCAAGAGATTTCTTCATTTTTGTATTTCCAAGACATATCCCAGATGGATTGTCTGTGAGAGTTGAGAAAATCTTCGTTTGATGGTTCTGCTTTTGAGCTTAAATATCTTTTGACACCTTCTTCATCCAAGACAGCTTCAATTTCACCTTTAAGCTTTTCAACCACCATGTAATTAGGATAATCCATCCTCAGTATTTCATGTGCATTAAAAGAATTAACAAGTCATTTCTTTGTGTTGTATCTCTGAGTATATGGAATAGACAGATCTGTAACTTCTTTATCCAAGAATACTGGCTCATCAGAGTCTGTGTCCTCCCCATCAGAGTTTATGGCTTTATCAGAGATTAGTAAATTAGAGTTTGTGGTGACTGATAAATTCTGAGTACCTGCAAAAGTAATAGAAAATCCTAAATCAATCTTTTCTTTTAAAGTAATCTCATTACTTCTCACATCACACATATCATAACTTTTAATAGTTAGATTTTGCTCACTAGAAGTAACTAACTTCTTTCTTAATTCTATCTCTCATTTTGCCAGATCCAGTGTCTGCCTCTCATTATTAATTCTGTTTTCCACATATTTTACTTTAGACTTACTAGAAAGGCTTAACACACAATGTCCTACAAAAATAAGAGGTGGTTGAGAAAGGATATTTGTAGTCACATGAATAGGGATACCCTTTTCAGGACTATCCATGGTCATCCCAGCAGTTAAAATAGGAAAGGTAAAATCTGAACTTATACTATCAGAGAAAGCAAATTCTGAAGAAAATTCAGAGTTTATACCTTGAGTGTTTATTGATGTGGATGGTGTCTCCATTGGCCATGCAGAAAGAGGTTGCACCATGATAGCATCAGAGATTGCCAATGGAATGGTCTCAGAGTTTGTCTTATCAGTATCAGCAATAGCAGAATCTTCATTGAGAGATGTTGTGGCTGCATCCAAACTTTGATTGGATGGTTCTTGTGTGGCAAGGGCATTAACAACTTCTTCAACCCTTTGAGTTGAAGGTTCTTGTGGGTTGTACCCCTGATTCCTGCTGGCTTCACTTGCTTCTTCTTCAATGGCTATTGTTGAACTTTGATCAACAGGTTCTTGTGTGCATGGCCTTGCAATGACTGCTACCTCACTTTGAGAGGCAGGTTCTTGTGGGATTTGGCCAAAAAAGACTGTCTTCTTCTTCTTTCTTGAAAAGAGCTTTGAACTTGGAGAAGCTGGGGTTGATTTTGACTTCTTTTCTGCCATCTCTTTTCTAAATTCTTCAGCTAGCTATTTCACCCTTTCATAAGAAATCTCCTTAATGATCTATTTTGGAGAGTTAGCAGGGGAATCAGATATAAAAATTAGAGCAGCTTCACTTGCAGTTACATCACCAACAGTTGCATTATCATCAGTTAACTCATGTTTTACCAATTCATCAGAGTTTATCAAGGCATCAGAGTTTATCAAGTTTGCAGATAATATTGGCTCATATTTTAAGATAGCTTCAGAGTTTAAAGCTTGAGGTTGATCAGAGTTTACTGCTTCATTAGAATTTATGCCTTCAGTGTTTAGCCCTTCAGTGATTGCAGCCTTAATCAATCTTCTCATTTTCTTTTTGATCTCTAGCATTGGATTTACAACAAATGGCTTCATAAAAGATACAAAAGGAATTTCTGAAGCCTTCTTGACAACCTTATTTACTGGAAATACCAGTCCTTCATCACTATCATCATAATCATTTGGTTCATCAGTCAATTTCCGCTTTTTTGGAGATGTCTCCATTACTTTTTTTCCCTTTCTTTTGTTTCTTGGCACTTGTTGAGAGGTGTTTGTTACAACTACAGTCTTTTGGGAGACTGTAGATGTTGGCAATTGTGTTTGAGTAATAACTGGATTGTGACTTGGGTTACAATTGGAGGGTGTTAAACTCTGATTCACAGTCACTGACAAGAATTCCTTCCCATATATGGTAGGCATTCTCTGATGTAAGATAAGCCTAACCCATGTGGGATAAAATAAGTTACAGAGTTTACCTTCAGCCTCATTCTTTGTATCTTTCCTTGAGAGATCAGTAAGTATTCTTTTATTCATACAAAAACTAGCCAATCTCTTATCATTATCAAAAGTTACATTAGGAAATAGATATGAGAAAATTAGCTGTAAAAATCTAGCAAAGTAAACTGTATGTGCATCATCATCTATTTTGCTAGCTGTCTGCCTAATTATCAAACATGAAAAATTAAAATTTAAGTTATGGGTCAGAGAATACGCAATTTGTTGTGCCAGTTGAGGAATTGCATCAAAGTCGGTACATTTTGTGGTGAAGGCCCTTGTGATACAATCAAAGAAGAAGATTCATTCTCTTCTTAGATTTGGCCTCGTCAAACTTCCCAATTTAGATACGCTACCTCCATAGCCTATTACTCTGAAAAATTCTTTAATTTATTCATCCCCAACCAGATCATCATACAGAGCCATTTCTGGAAGATGAAGGGGATTGTCTTACCACTGTAGGAGTAAATGAATTTTTTCCATTGCATTTGAAAAGTGATTACTTATTCTTCATCATCACCAGTATTGTTGAATTTTGTAGAAGACCAAATTTTGAGCAGAGATTGAGCAGAGAAATTTGATGGTTCCTGAAGTGCATACCCAATGTAGCTATGCTGTAGAAAGTCTTGAATCACATGAAAATCTTGGGGTATGTCAGTTTTAGATAGATGAGAGATGTAGTTTGTAGCAGCAAATGAGTAGTTTTGGAATGTAAGACCTTTGGATGCCATTGAAATACAGAGATTATCAGGTTTAAGAAATTAGGGTTTATAGAAAATGAGAGAGAAAGAGAATAATAAGATGCATGTGATTAATTCAAAGTGAAGATATGAAATAAAATATTCCCTCTCAATTACATATAGTGAATAGTGGGACATGTGGCAAGAAATTATTGGAAGAGTAATGAGTAGTGCAATTCTCAAAATACAGCATGTATGTGTGTATCTGTGTTTAAAAAATGAATCGATTAATGTGTGAAACACGCACCTTATGATTAGTCCAATCAGAGAATAACAATTATGATGTCACTAATTGAAATATGATGTCATAAAAATCTCAGAGCTTAGCATGTAATCAGAGTTTAGAGCAAACAGAGTTTAAAGTAAACATAGTTTAACCTGTAGACTGAAATCAGATATTAGAGCAATCAGAGTTTAACCTATGAAATTTAAATCAGAGTTTACCATATACTCTGACAGAGTTTACCATATACTCTGACAGAGTTTACCATAAACACTAATAACTTGTGATCAGAGATTAGATGTTCCAATGATCAGAGTTTACTTCATTTTCATTAGAGTTTACCACACACTCTAACAGAGTTTATAATATACTCTGATTGTCTGTTATTTCCCATCTAGAGTTGATCCACTTGTCACCATTCCTAATTCAAAAACCAATCTTGTAAATATTGCTTCACACGGGCTTGGTGAATATATCTGCTAACTGTTGATCTGAGGGAACAAAATGCATTTTAATTATTCCATCCATGACATGTTCCCTTATGAAGTGATATCTGGTACTGATGTGCTTTGTCAGAGAATGTTGAACTGGATTTCCTGTCATTGCAATAGCACTTTGATTATCACAATATATAGGAATTTTTGAAAAGTTCAAACCATAATCTAACAGTTGATTTCTCATCCATAAGATTTGTGCACAACATCTTCCTACAACTATATATTCAGCCTCTGCTGTTGATGTTGAGATAGATTTCTGTTTCTTACTGAACCATAACACAATTCTTCCTCCTAAAAATTGACAACTTCCACTTGTGCTTTTTCTATCAATTTTGCATCCAGCAAAGTCAGCATCTGAATAGCCTATTAATTTAAAATCAGACTTTCTAGAATGCCATAAGCCAAGATTAATGGTGCCTTTGAGATATCTGAAAATTCCCTTAACAACAATCAAATGAGGTTCCCTTGGATTTGCCTGAAATCTAGCACATAGACAGGTTGCAAACTTAATGTCTAGTCTACTTGCAGTCAAATAGAGAAGTGATCCAATCATGCCTCTGTATGTTGTAATATCTACAGGTTCTCCAGTGTCTTGATCAAGCTTGGTTGCAGTAGCCATTAGAGTTGTAGCAGATGGAGAGTCTTGCATTTGAAACTTAGTGAGTAGATTCTTTATATATTTAGACTGATTTATGAAAAAAAATTCTTTAGTCTGTTTCACTTGTAAGCCCAGAAAATTACACAGTTCTCCCATCATGCTCATTTGATACCTAGACTGCATTAGCTTTGAAAATCTTTTATAGAGTTTCTCATTAGTGGAACCAAATATAATATCATCAACATATATTTGAACCAATAATAAATCCTTACCTTGAGTTCTATAAAATAAGGTTTTATCAATTGTACCTCT
>QRFB01001147.1:766-32847 GCA_008931105.1 Oenanthe javanica | reverse complement strand
TATATATATATATATATATATATATATATATATATATATATATATATATATATATATATATATATATAGATATATATATATATAGATATAGATATTAAATTCACTTAAGCTGAGGAAGTCATGTGTTCCATTCATATAATAAACATAACAATTTTTTTATACATTTATATGGTTGAGGGTATAATAGTCATTTCAATTGAATAAAATGATTCACATATTTTTAGGATTAAAATAACTCAAAACTAACATAATATATAAATAGGATTTAGGGGGAAATGATTCAAAATATCATAATTCATAAGATCAGTCCTTTTTATCACTAAAAACGGAAATTTATCTTGAATTTTCCAAAAACATAATTTTATATTATGTTTTTAATATATTTCAAAAAAAATAAAAATACAAGTTTAATTTCCGCTTTATCAAAAAATAATAAATAGAAAATACATGTTAAACATGCATTATTGAATCCAAACATCACCCCTACTCTGTACAGGGTGAGCAAAACCGAATCAGAACCGAATTAAAGTTCAGTTCTATTTTTCTATATATAATATATTTTTATTAATATATATTTATATAATATAAATGCAATAAATGTAATTTCGTTCTAATGTCCTAGCGCCAACTTATTTATTAATTAATTTTTATATTTTATTAATTTTTAATATACAATTACTTTTTCTCGATATATTTCCATAAAATTATTATTAATTATTGCATTATTGATTGATTATTTGACCTAAATATGAATCTACTTGGTTTTATTTATATATTTGTATTAATGTTTCCTTAAAAATTCAACTTATTTAATTTTCATTTTTTTTTAAAAAATATGGACCGAACTGGACTGAACCGAATTTATTTCAGTCTATTCAATTCGATCCATAATAAAATTTTGTTTCAGTTCAATTTTAAAAATATTAACAATTGAATTTTCGGTCTATTCAGTTTGATCCGATTATGGACCCTCCCTGTGGGCCGACTCACTAGTACACTTGGAGTTTCAAACTTTTTATATACAGTGATTTGGAATCACGTTTTTGGCTGATATGAATGACCATTTTCCGATAAAATAATATTTTAAATATTTTATTATTAAATTATAAATTAAAGAGCCTCTTCTTAAAAATCAATAATCGTTTAAGTACTTGTGATTATGTTGACTTGTTAATACATCTGATTTAAGATATAAAAAAATAGCATACATTTTTTTTGACAAAACGTACTTGCATTATAATTCTTCAGAATCAAGAGAACATATGATAAAATCCGTAGCAATAGATAACCAGTCCATAAGACCTAACGTATAATATGCAGTTCATGCTAAGTTATGAGACATAATATTCGCAGATCTATGTACAAACTAGACTAACACTTTATCAAAGTGTTTAAGTATATCGATATAGTCCTCAACAGTCCTATGAAAATAACTGTTTCCTCGATCTCCATTGACTGCATCTACCAGTAGTTTTGCATCACATTCGAACATACATGTACTCCTCCTTCATCCCTTTGTCCAGGTTAAAGCTTCCTTCAAACCTATAGCCTCTTCTTCCCTTGGTTGTAGCCTTCCTTGTACTACATTACTTCTAGTTCAAAGAAATTGACCACACTCATCTCCAATAACACATCCCACTCCCACCTGATTCGATCCCGATATACATGCTGCATCAGTGTTTATTTTAACCCACCCTATAGGTGGTTTACACCACTTTCGATCCTTAGTGGGTTGCTGTACTATCATTGTGATTTGCTCTTCCTTAGTTGGCTTCCATTCTGCCAACATACTACACGCTTTAGATTTTACTCCAAAAGTCGACATGTTCACATGATTCCATACCTAATTATTCCTTCTCTGCCAGAGGTTCCAACACAACAAACTTACCATCATAATTTGCTCCTTTCGACTTGTTTAGAAAACTCGTTTCATCAATACAGTATCATTTGACCATACTGTGACTAGACTACTAAGGCCAACATTCTCTCATACTTCTTGAGCAAAATAACACTGAAATAATATATGTATGTCATCTTCAACATACGTTTGACACCAAGAACACGTTGTGTGAACATTAACACTATTTATTGCTAGTTCGTTAGCCGTAGGCAAACAACTTCGACAAGCACGCCATAATAGATTTATAACTTTAAACCCCATAATTTCCTCCAAAACACTCCATCTGAGCATTCACTTTCTCCTCTCAATCTTCTATAGCAACTTCTCACAGTAAAATCACCTTTGTCATCAAGTACCCAAAATCACGAATCTTCTCTCCTCCTTCTTGAAGTTGGAATCTGTCATATGAGCTCTCTGTCTCTTTGATTACATATATCATTAAGAATTTTTTCATCCCAACCTCCCTGATTTTCATCAAACAAACTCTGTACTGTCACGTGTTTTAGTTTCTCTTGCATTTCAGTTGTCAAAAAACCATATTCTGGGCAGGGTAGCCATGGAACTTGCCAAACCTTTGTATTCTTGCCATCCCCAATTATATGTCTACATCCTTGTCGAACCACATCTTGCGATTCAAGTATACTCCTTCACACATAACTCTGGCTTGTCCTAATATTGGCGTTTAAAAAATATGTATGTGGGAAGTAACGTGAATGCATTAGCTTTTTCACTAAAGGGTTTATATTATTTACCAGCTTCCATACTTGTTTTGCAAGCATTACAATATTAAAGCTCCGTAATTTCTTAAACCCAAGACCACCATCCTCTTTAACAACACAAAGTCTTTCCCACGACATCCACTTAATGCCTTTATTTGAGCTATCATTGCCCCACCAAAACGCATTCATCGTTTTCTCAATTCCTTCACACACCTCTACATGAATTAAAAACATATTCATCCAAAAATTAGAGATAACCTAGGCTGCCGTTTTAAAAATAGTGCCACTTTGGGAAAAGCTATATGACACTGACTAAACCAATCCCACAATTCTATTTATCCAAGTCGCATGAAACCCAAATTTCTCCATCATATTTCGAATAAACCCCCACTCCAATCTGTCGTATGTTTTCGAGATGTCAATCTTTAGTCCTGTTATTCCATATTTTCCTTACGTATGCCTTTTCATATAATGATTGACTTCAAACACAATTAGCGCGTTATCGGTTAGTAGCCTTCCTTATGAAGGCACTCTATCTATCAAATATTAATGAGGCCAAGCATGGTTTTAATCGATTCGACAACACTTTTGACGGAATTCTTACCAGCACATTACATAATGATATGGGCTTGATCTCGGTCATTGATTGTGGCAACTTCACCTTCGGTATTAAGCACACTAGAGTTCTATTTATTCCCATTGCGTGTTCATAAACTTCTGGCAAAAGTTAAACACATATCTCCCAACAATGCTCCAAAAAGATTGAAAGAATACCAGATTTAATCCGTCCGGTCCAGGTGACTTATCAGATGCATTGAAAATACTGTCTCCTTCACCTCTTCAAACGTGACTGCTGAGATTAAGGCTTCATTTTCCTCCTCCATAACTCGATTTACTCTCTACCTTTCTGACAACCTTCCCTCCAACCCTAGACTTAAATAGCTGTGCAAAATAATCAGTAACAACTTCCTGAATTTCCTCCATTGTATCTCGCCACTCTCCGTTTTCATCTTTTATACGTTGAAAACAGTTATTCTTCTTCGGAACAGAGGCATGCTTGTGAAAAAAACGAGTATTATAATCAACTCTTGCAACCAAAATTGCTTGGCATGTTGTTTCTAGTATGTTCCTTGCTTCTGTAATAAATTCAAATATTCCCATTTAGCCTCATTATACAGCTGAATACCATTTGTTTCTCTTCGAGCCCTCAGGTTTCGTAATTTTGCTCGATAATCTATCATTTTTCGCTTATACTCCTGACTAATACCCCTTCCCCATTCATCAAGTTTGAGACAACAGTAATTGATCCTTTTTAGAATTTCTTTTTCTTCCGTGTAGTCCCAACTGTCTTTAACTAAACTGAAGTAATCTTTCTCTCTATTCCATACCTTTTCAAACTTAGGCCGTTTACTCCTTAGGACGTAAACTTAGGCCGTTTACTCAGGGGTAGCTACGTCGAGCACCTTTACTTCTGCTAACAGGAACAAACTGCACCACTCTTGAATAGCCAAACTATGATCCAACCTCTCCTGTGTCCAGTTAGTTGTCCCCCTAGATTTTTCCCACGTAAACTTTTCACCTACAAATCCCATGTCTACCAAGTTACATTTACTTATTATCTCTGCAAAATCAGTCAAGAGATTACGTGGATGATCTCGTCATCTCCTTTTTTCACCTATAAACATTAGGTCGTTAAAGTCGCATATGATGCACCAAGGCAGGTCTGATTTAGCTATTGAATTTCTAATTAAATCTCATGACTCACGAAGTCTACCTCTTTCGGGACACCCATAAAACCCAGTGTATCTCCACCTCCTTACTAGCTCGTTTTCGAACTCAAAATCGATAAAATGATTACTTATTTCCTTTATTATGCACCCCCTTCATTTTTCCATAAGAGAGCCAAGCCCCACCATGACCTCAAGCATCTACTGCCATGCAACCTGCAAACCCTACAGCTTTTCGAATTACATTTATTCTATATTTATTTGTTAACATTTCAGATAAGAAAATAAAATTATGCTTTGTTTGCCAGGTAATTTCTTTCAAAAAATGAACTGTCCGCGGTTTACGCAGCCCACGACAATTCCATGCAATTAGACGCCTTTGTGATACAGGTTCCGAATCCAGGAATTCGAAACCGTGAATTCGACAATATCCGGAAAAAATATTTGTATCTGAATCCCGCGATACGGATAATATCCGAATCCGTTTTTCAAAAATTGATAAAATTTTATGAAATTTACAATTATTAGAAAAATCATATACTTTTAGCACCAATATCATCTTCTTGTTGAATCATTATGCAATCCAAATCACTACTCTTAGAAACATTTTCCGGACATTTTGTTGATATCATGCCAATTGAGGTAGATGATGCACATAGAGTTGTACTTGAAGCATTACCTGTAATTTTATACAAACACACATACATAATTACATACCACTGACTGAAGCCTTCTATGAATTCAACAACACAAGTTTAAATCTAAAAAAGTGATAAGTATATCTTGTTCCATTGACAGAAGTCTGCGATGAATTAAAGAACACAAGTTGCGGCTGCTAGGGATTGAAGAAGGGCGAAAGACTGAAAGGACAAGTAAGGACCGAGGGTTTGCCAATTGGTGTGGTTTGTGTTTTGGGCTTTTGGTTAATCCACTATAATTACCGATTATTCATAAATCATATTCTATTTTGATATCCATAAATCATATTCTATTTTCGATTATAAGATTAAATGGTAAAAATTAAAATAAAATATTACCTACAAGAAAATATAATTTTTTATAAATAAAAAATATTATAAACTAAAATAAATGAATTATGATATATATATATATATATATATATTGATTTATTTATTTTCAGATACAGATATTTACGGATACAGATGTATCTATATCCATATCCGTATCTGAAACTTTCGGTTTCGAATACGGATAATATCTGGTTTACTTCGGATACTGATAATATCCGGTTTATTTCGGATACAAATACAAATATTTTGAACGGATATCGAATATTTCGATTTTTTTTACCGGCTATTTCTTGGATTATTTCCCTGATCACGTTGCACAATCCTTATCCCTTATCTTATTTGGTCTACAGTTTCATCATTTAATATAGAGTAATTATCATTTTGCACCTCTTATCTTAGGACGTTTTTTTAATTTAGTTTCAAGCATGTTTCTTGACGTATTACACCTCTAGATTTCAAATTCGTTTCACTTTGCACATTTTAACCAAATTAACATGGATAAAATAGAAAATGATTTATTTGAGTATGAATTATGACAAAATGCATTTCATAATTTTAAAATTTTAACTAAGTGCACCGTAACTAAATATTCACTTTTTTTAAAATAAATGTTAATATTTTAAAAATAACCAATTTTAAGTTATATTAGTTAATATATTTTTTTAGTGATATTTACTAAAAGATATAGTCCATTCGCATTAAATTACTTGTCCATTTTAAATTTTACACATATTTCAAGGTGTATTGAACATATAGTTCAATTACTTCTTTTTTTCAATAAAAATTTAAATAATAAATTTTTATTAATACCGCCAAAATTATGTGAAAAAAAATATTTCCGTATCCCAAATGTCTCATTTTTAATGAGGTATGCAAGTATAAAATTTAGATGTAAAGAAAAAGGGAATGAGACACAATATTGTATACATATTAAATTACGCTTAATATAAAAAATAATTTTTGATTTTACTTCTAAAATGGAAATTTTTAAATAAATTTATATATTTTGACATTTTTTCACTAAGAAAATATTTACTAGTATATATTACAAATGGTTATTTTTAAAATATTAACATTTGTTTAAAAAAAATGAAATATTAAGTTAAGATACACTTTGTCAAAATTTTAAAATTATGGGATGTATTTTGTCATAAACCATACTTGAATAAATCATTTTTTATTTTACTCCCTCTGATTTGGTTAAAAGAGTGCAAAGTGAAACGAGTTTGAAACCTAAGGATGCAATATATCAAGAAGTATAGTTTGAGATCAAATCCAAAAAATGTCCAAAAATAAGGGGTACAAAATGCTAATTACTCTTTAATATATATGTTATCAGTGTTAAATTTGTTCTACATTTTCTATAATGTTATTTTAAACTTTCCATTTAATTATATTCTAGTTTCCTTTTTAGATGACGGTTCTAGTTGTGAGTTCTTGACTTTTTGTTGCATGTTTATATATCTTGTAGAACCTCTTGTCATCATACTACTACCAATAATCGTTTAGCACACCGGCAATTACCTTTGGATTTTGGTTATCTTTAGCACACCGGCCAATAATCGTTTTTCTGTTCTTATTTACAATTTAGAATTTAGAATTTTGGCTATTAATTAGCCAAGTAACAGTTTTTTTTTTAATTCAAGCCGACTTAACAGTTTCAATAGCATGAAATAATCATTTTTTGTGTAGATACAGTAGATTTATCATCTTTACAGTTTAAATTCGTTTCTTCAGGTTTTGAAATGATTAGAGATGATCCACAATTGCGCAACTACCAGAAGAAAATAGCAATCTTGAAAGCCACAGTTGTAAATTGATAAACCATAGAGTTGGAACACACTTAACTTGAAGATTGATGTTTAATAACTTCTGCCAGAAAAATATACAAGTGCTTTCGCAGGGAAGAAGAATGAAAATTCACAGCTTCAACCTCTGTGTCAGAAATCTTATCTCCTCTACTCATTCATTACTATCGAGCCCCCCCAAGTTTCACAGCCACATCCTCACTAGCTACTTTGGTTACATCAGTCCGAACGCCAATATCAGAAGAGTATCTGCTTATATGATACATTCCTGCTGTTAAAGTAGCCACACCAACAGGACTAGGTGACATAAAATACTTCACAGTAGAGGAGAAAAGGACAGATAAAGGAACATTAACAAAACTAGAAGCTTGGCCACTACTTCCACCCCCATGCTCATTGACTACCAAAAGACCTGTTTTACAATACAAAGCAAAATCCTCGCAGTTATTTTGGAACAAATCATAGTTTCCGAATCCATATTGAAGAAGATGCATTTCTCGGTTAATGACTGCCTGAGGTGGATCAGACACTGCAGTGGTACAAGTCCCGCCTCGTACTCTCGAAAGGAAAAAGTATTTGCCAACTCCATATTCGAAACGATAGGGAGAACCGTTTTGAAGAAAGCAGTCAAGGCATGTGATAATCACTCCACTGTTAGGTTTCCTAAATCCACAGTCAGGATAGGAGTTTGGACAAGAAACTGTTGTACTTGACATACCAGTGGTTGGACACGAGGCTGATGTATTTGACATAGTATTGGTTGGACAGGACACTGATATATCTGACATATCAGAGGTTGAACAGCAAGATGATATATTTGACATACCAGAGGTTCGAATGCATGCTGATATACTTGATATACCTGAAGTTGGACCGCAAGCTGATATATTTGACATACCAGAGGCTGGACAGCAAGCTGATATATTTGACATACCAGAGGCTGGACAAGAAGCAGATATATTTGGCACACCAGAAGAGTTGAACCGAGATGCTTGAGTGCTTGAACTCCCTGTCATCGTAGAGGTGAAGTGGACAACTTTGTATCCCCCGACAAAGATGCCTACATTTTATAACAATATATTGTTTTAGAAATGCTGTAGCCTATTTGCAAAGTAGAATTTTTACAAGTGGAATACTGATAGCGACAAGGTGTAGAAGAATTATTTTTATTGCTTGTTCCTCAATCTGCCACTTACTATATGTCTATATATAGAGATATAGTAGTAGCAGGGATGGAGGGACACAGATTGTGGAGAACTTCTGATTTTCGGGAAACATTGTAGCTAGTTTGGTTGATCATTTACATATTTTCTTTCTACTTTAATCCAAGATAAACCTGTGGCAAGCCAAAAGGACCCTTGATCTTTCCCCTTGGTAACCCTAACACTGTGACAGTTTAGAGAACCTCTAGATAGCTTCTTAGCGAAACTGGTAGCAATACGAGTACATATAACAAAACAACGCATCTAGACACAATGTATCAAAATGCGACACTCCTTTCTGTAATTTATGTCTTCAAGCAGACTAGATGCTTGACAATATTAGATATCTCCAGACATGAGTCCACCTTGTGGAGCCTTACATCTTTACAGAAGGTGAATCACATATAACAAAGTGACAACTTCAGAGAACTGACCGTGAGATGGAACCCAGAAGCTAAATCCTATAGGGTAATGTCGAATCACTTTATCAACCATATTAAGTATATTTAGTGTTTCAAAAACTTTAACTACAAAGTGTGTGATCAGATTCTGGCCAAGTAAGTGGTCTGATAGGATGACCCAAGTTACAGAATCGAAAAAAAATTTACACCTTGCTCCCGATTTTTAAAAAGGGAGGAAAGCAAGTGAGAGGTAAGTAAAGTAGTTTCACTTTCACTCATATTTGTGCTCTAGGGTTTTTAATAAGAAAGAATGCAAGTGAAAGTGAAAGTAAATTAGACATACTTTCATTCCAAAATTGGGATTAAATTACTTTACTTCATCTTCACTTGCTTTCCTGATTGGGAACCATTCCTTTAGGCAATTGATTTGGGAAAATAATCATTAGACGAATTTGCAAAAAAATAAATTGTCGAATTTGGAGAAATAAGTATATGCCTGATGAAATAATAATTCATATATGAATCAACTGTACAGACTACCTACATCACAGAGCTGTAAATCTGTAATCTCCCAGAAAAAACAATGAGCAAGAAAGGCCACATTAAATAATTAAAAGCATAAGTAAAGGTTTCAAATGATACCATGGTGGGAGTAGGTGAAGGCTGCCCGATAAGCATATATATGGTCACCTATTTTAATCTCGTGCTTCTTTACTCTGTTGCTCAAAATGCCCATCTCACTTTCTCCTTGCTCTTTAGCTGCAACAGGGAAGAATAAAAAACAAATTGGTAAAATCTTGACAATGCATGCAGGCAGATTCAAGTTTTCAACCCATAAAAACACAAGTATATATAGAATCTATTACTCAACAATATTAACCGATACAATACTGACAAGCATCCACTTAGATAACAACAACCGTCCTTTGTACAAGGAGTCAAGGACATGCATGTATAAGGTTTCATACCCTAAACTAAAGTTTATATAATTAGTGATTCATCTTGTAAATCAGCCGAACTCAGTTTCCTAGATAATTTAAAATGAACTAGTCATATTAAGAGTCAGCTATCAATTTACTGACTTCGTTTTTGCTCAAGTTTCAATATTTCAGGTATTAATTACTTCACGTATCCAATTATCTTTCAATCTGGAATAATATTCCATAAAGTTATTATCTCGAGTAAGGAATATATTTCTCCGAGTCTCGCTTCAATGAGAATTTCTTAAAAATTAAAATTGATGATTTGTCTAATTATAACCGATGATTTCATGGCAACTGAAGATTCTAAATTTTGTAAATGAGTGATGTAAATGTAAACCAAAAAATTTAAATTTAGTATAAATCACCAATATTAATTATTAAAATTATTCATAAGAAATTTTTATTTGACCACAACCCATATTTCTTTCGTCCGTACTTTGATCAATGTGATAAAAATTATTTCGCACTAAATATGAATATAACAATTCTATAGAAAAATCTTGAGGGCCGAATGAAAATATAAAATAAAATTTAATAAATTTTATATGTACATATATAATACACAATATTTTTCTTAAAAAAATACGAATTACATTCATTTTTTTTAATTTCCAGCAAATTGAAAATACATACTATTATTAACATTTGTTTAATATTTCGTTTTATAAATACATGTATTATATATATGTACCGTGTATAATGTGTGTATTTGTGAGTATAACGAAAGAATAAAGAACTCTTTTTTTAAGTAACAAAGAACTTTTTTTATTAAGAAAATCAAATGATTCTATCACGACAAAAATGATACCCTCTCCTTCTCTAATTAATTATTCATATCTCTTTGACTTCAAATTTTTATTTAACAAATGAAATTTTGAAAGTAATTTATTGTGAGTTATTTCTTTTTATGCACGTTAAAATACATATATAAAGGAACAACTTCATAACTCACAAATGCATCCGACAAAACCATCTTTCTGTTTGAACTAGCAATTCACGGTAAAGAGAAAGTTTCAAAACTTCATAATTGGCCATTGGCGACACCGAATGGTTATATCAGAACAACTCACTGCTGTAATATTTAGCCATTAAAATTGGTCTTGCAACGTCTTAGAAAGCCATAAAACAAACATAAAATAAAATTTGTTTGATTCGTCAATAGGGTCAAATTTCAGAAATTTTTCTGCCTTGAATACTACCAGATAAGTTTAGCCTTCCTAAGATCTTGTCAGTTGTTTATCCTACATCCAGGCTACATTTGGAAACGGTTGCTGGTGGCCATTGTTGTATCCTCCGTTGCTGTGATTAAATGGGCTTACTGGAGCACCTGAGGATTCACTCAAGAGAGGACGAAACGGAGGGCTTCCTCCAACTGATGACGCATGGTTTGGAGGAGCGCTTAGAAGTTCGTTACAGCCCTGTCTTGTTAAATTCTGTTCTGATGCCATAAAAGTACCTACAATTATCTGCAACCCAAGAAAGTAAACAAGTACTCGCTAAAACAAAGGTCACAGAGATATTAGGCAAACTAAAATATGTCATCCGGATACAACAATATTGTCTTTTAAAACATGCAGCTACTTGTAGCAGGGTATGTTGATCAGATATATACCAGGTTATCTTGTCATCATAATAATGTACCGGAATGTTTTCTAACATAGGTAACCTAATGTTTGGTACTCTGCAATAATTTTGTGAAAAGTTTCAGGAGTAATATTTATATATCAATAAAATAATTAATCCCAAATGAAATGAGGGGAAAAGTATTTAGATATGTCCAGTGAGCAACAAGAAGCCTAGGTTTTTTCCAATATGCAATTAACAAGCCTAAGAAGGTGTATTTTAGTACTAAACTAATTTATAAAAAATTTTGAGGTCTGATGCACATCAAATTTTAACATAACTAGCTTTGAAATTCACGATACAAAGTCAAATGTGCAGGAATATAACATTACTAATATGATAGTAAAGCATGGAATTTTATGGTCCAAATCGTTACCTAGTTTTCGTTGTAATTAGAAACAAAAATCTAACAGGAAATATACTTGTTTGAAAGCAAATGAAATAATCACATCAAAATATTTGTTACAGAAATAATATAGATATATCACTAACAATAATTTATTTGCACTGTACTATAAAGACAATTGATGCATATCTGATAAAGTGGAAAACACGTTATATAGATCACATAATACAAACCTGAACATCAGAATCTGCAATTAAAGGCCCTGCCACTCCACCACCAAAGGTGCCACCATTTGGCACAGCTAGTGACACACTCAAACCGCCGGTTCTGCTATGCCGGCCACCAGATTCTGAGAGCAGAAAAGAACCAGAAAGAGACAAGATTTCAAAGTGTCCCTGCATACACAATGTTCATGAGCATCTCTTGATATATTAAGAACTCTAGGCAATATGAATGTACAATTTTCATGCAATGCGAATATATCTTTACATTAAAATATTTTGAGTGGACAAATCATTTTCATAATTTCATCTAAAAAATCTATGTATGTATGTCAACGAATTGAGTGGACAAATCATATCTTAACAACACATGAAATCTATGTATGTCAACGAATTCTTATTTATTATGTAGAACAGTTAGAAACTATTACAATTTAAATATACTTTTGGTTTGCATCATCTAAGTCGCTGCCTAGAATGTATAGGTTAATATAAACAGAGGCTGGATTTATAAATATTCGTAGCATGTGGCATTTATAGTTCTACCGTTCATATTAAGTTGAACACAGAGGCTGGATTTTTTCTTACAGTCAAGTATTGGTACCAGACACAAGAAAACATTGAAGTGAAAGAATGCCAAATACAAACCTGGTAAGTAACGGTGCCCCCAGATGATGATGGTTGTTGGAGAGTAACATTGGATATACTGCCGCTTGCTGATAGAACGCATACAACTTGTTTGTCAACTTGAGAAAGGGACAATAATTTTGGCATTACATACTGCGAACACAAATTAAAATCTCCCGTTAAGAAGTTATATTTTCATCATAAAGCAGAATCAAAATATAATTAGAATTGTAATTTGAAATACTTTTACCATGTCAATAGCACATATAGGGACACCCAGAGTGTTTCATATGATGCATTGATGATAAAAAATTGGCAACAAGCCCAACATATATACAAAAATAACCAGACTATTATGCACCAGAAGTGCCAAATAAAATTATTGGTAATGTGGCGGAACAAGGCACTGTTATTGAAACATTTCACAATTTGTATCACCTATTATACTCGGAAGAGGTATATGTGACGATGTCCAACCTTTATTTTTATTTTTTCCTAAATATCTGTACCTCAGTTTCTTGCCAGTCCATGAAATATTATCACTTCTGAGTTAATAAAACATTATTATGGAAATCGGATTTTCCAAGTAACAATTCATAGTTGTCTGGAATTGATACAATGAAACCTTTCATCAGAACATAGGAAGAAGAATGATTTGAGAAAAAAAGAAGAGGGAATAAAGCGAAATTCTTAGTCAAATATTTATCTGAACGTGTTTTGCTGGGCACATTTACCTTTAGAAGCATATCATTACAATATTTATACCGCAGAATAATCTTGAAACACATAATTCCCAACTCCCAAATTCAATTCACTTATTCTCTAAAAAACCGACAAGTGAAGGACAGGTCAACCCGGCAGTTGAAGTGCTTATGTTTTTTTTCTTGTACAGTATACCATTGTGAGTTTTAATTATATGATCTATTGAACAATCACAATCAAAACTAGTTATTGTCTGAGTCATATTACTGGCGGGCATAAGGAGAAACTGAGTACATGAGTTGAACTAAATAATCATCATATATATGTAGTACATCTAGTCATAGATTTTTTAACATAACTAGTGTATACCGGATAAAATAAAATCATGGAAAGTAGAGGATATTTGAAACTTACCTCTCCACCATTTACGGTGATAATATATGGCATGAATCCAGTACCAGTTGATCCTGCACATTAATATTTCACAAGAAGATCATAGTAGATACCCGATGTATTTTCGTCAACAGATACACGACATGACATCCTGATAATAGGTCGCTTAAAGAGGAAAACTCAAAAAATAAACTGGGGCAAAATATCCGAAGTAAAACAAACTGCAACTTATATCCACATATTGCATAGATAACTAAAATGCAGCAGTTTGCTAACGTTTGTCAAGCTTTTTTAATAGAAATAATATACTCACAGGATAGATACACAATCATACCTCATAGATCTCGTATTTTATAACTATACCATCACACAGATTCACACGCATTCTTCTTAAACACAATTTGGTAAACAATTCAATTCTCAATTCTTAACTCAGTAAAACTAACGACCCTGTCTGCAAGCTCTAACCCAATATAATAAACTATTTACCCACCCCTGATTTATAACATTAAACAGCATATAAAGAACAAAAAAGGACACAACTTTCACGGCTTCATCGCAAATATATATTTATATTTGTAGCTGCATAAATAAATGCCAGTAGACAACTTTAAGCATATACATAACCAAATCTAAAACAGACATATCAAACAGATGAAACAATAAATCTAGTAAACACATGCATGCGTGCACACTGGATATATACCTGTTATACCAGGAGAAACAGCAAAAGCCAAAGGTTCATCAGCTTTGTGTTTTTTGCCAGAACCTGCAGGCCTTCCTCTTCCCCTTTTCTTAGAAGACCCTTGCACCTCTGGATTCACCATGACGGGACCACCATATTGCATAGCCATTGACTGAGAGGACACAGGCACAGTTAGAGCTTCAGTTATGGGGTACTTTCGTGGCCTTCCTCTCTTTCGCTTTATTGCCTCCCCAACACCACTATTATTAGCCACGATATCGTTGCCAATGCCACTGTTCTGATAATTAACACCACCAGAATTGTTGCTACAGATACTATTGGCCTGATTATCAACGACACTGGGAATAACAACCTGGTCGATATCGTTGCTGTTCGGATTACTAACAACACTCAGGGTAATAACCTCGTTGCTACCGTTGCTGTTGTTCTCACTAACAACCTCAGGAGTAACAACCTCAATAACCTCGTTGCTGTTGTTCTCTTTACTAACAACCCCGGGAGTAACAACCTTGTTGCTACTGTGGCTGTTGTTCTCATTACCAACAACCGTGGGAGTAACAACCTCGTTACAAATTACAACACTCGGAGCGACAACCTCGTTGCTGTTGTTCTGATCATCCATAACAACAGGAGGAGGGCTTGGTACGGAACTAGAAAGCACATTAGTCACCGTCTCATTCGCATCCTCCTCTGATACGGCCACCTGAACAACCGCCTCCGAAGCATCCTGACCCGAACCAACATCACTCCCATTCACCACCTCTACCGTATCCGAAACACCACCTTCCGTCTGATACACCACCGCCGCGTACTCACCACTCGCGCCATTCTCCATATTCTGATCATCTATAACCACGTTAAGATTCGCCTCATTATCCAAAAGCTGATGCTCCGTCGTCCCAGTCACCGTCTCCGATTGCGCGTGAACATCACTCGCGCCGTCTTCACCGCCGCCGCCACTACCAAACCCCATCTGCATAGGTTCCTGTGCCAGTGATCCTTGACTTTCCGTACCAACATCAACACAATTCTCAAAAAACGATGCCATCATAAACTTAAACTTTTAAACCCTAACTATAAAATTATTATATTAATTATATAGATATATTTAATAAATCTCACAAAAACCCTGTAAAAATCGAAAACTCAGATTCAAAACAATTAGATATAGACTCTGTGTGTATATTATTAATATTATATTGAACGAAGTAAGAAATCGAACGTGCAAAATTTGTGACAACATATCAGGTATATATAGGGGGGAAATAAGGTACAGGGGGTTTTCCATATCCGATGTAAAAAAGGAAAATAGAATATGCTATTTTTTATATTATTTTTCGGAAAGTAATATGTGATTCCTTATATTAATATTAATATATTAATTAAGGATATATAATTTTTTTTAAATATGATTTCTTATTTTTTAGATACTTATAAATAATATTTGAATCCTTATTTTTATTTTTATCATCATTATCTTTATTAATAGCAAAATTATTATGTCTACTAAATTATATCCTGTGTGATGTAATGATCAATTTTTTTAATATCTATTTTATATGATTTAAATTTAAATTTTATTTAGTGTTATATGTATATAATTTTATATAATTTTTCATATATTTTATTTGTATTTTAATTAATGGGATAATATTTGTATGTTTTTGTGTTTATTATATAGAAGTGTTTTTGTTAGAAAATTAATGTGAGATATTGTGTTTTAGTTAGGAAAATATGAAATGTATTTTAATTAAAAGATTAATATTTTAAAAATAGACTCAATAATTAATCAATTACCCAGCCTAAATAACGATCAAGTACTAATGAGTACCAAAACTTTTAATGTTTTGATTTTAATAGTATATAAATAAATATGGTAAGAGAAAATGCTAATGCTCTACCTAGTTTTTTAATTTATTTTTTTTGAAGAAAAGAACACGCCCTCGGTAATATTTTAACTATTTTTTTGATAATATTATGGATATTAAGATAAAATTAATTAGTTAGTTTGTATCATCCTCTATCCCTATATTATTTGGTTACCCTTTAAGATAAAATTAATTAGCTAGTAATATATATATAGTCTTACACCCTAGAAATCACATTTAAATTAGAAACTAAAATCCACATATAAAATTAAAATATTACATAAACAATCCATATCTATGTATCCTTTCTGATGATCTAACCTCTCCTTATCTCCACGCAACTATAGCTTCTCTCCCTTCATATTCCATTTTAAGTACAATTTAATTTTATGTATAATTAACCACAATAACCGATTATTATATATTAATTTAATCACCCAATTTTAATATATATAATACATTTTTGAAATTTAGCCATTAATTTCATTTATAAATATGATATATAAGCATAAATTATTAGATCTAAATGTAATCATTGAACTGTCTCAAATCTACAACCCAATCACTTTATAGTGAAATGACTAATTTGTACTAGAGAAATCACCATTTTATAGTGAGAAAAATCACTTTATATACGTCAGTTCTTCTTTTTCCATCTTTAATCTTCATTTATCTCTATTCCATCTGCAGCATCAATAACTACCTGCAACAATCATCAATTTCGATAAAAATCACCATCTCCGATCATTAGTTCTCATCATCAAAATTCAAAATACAAAATAAAAATGATTCATTTAATAACACCTTTAATTCACCCAACTACCATAGGTTCATATCATTATCACCACTCACAATTGCAAACCAACACTATCACAAAAGAGTCAATCGTCGAAATAAGAGTATCGCTGGAGGAGAAAATCACTAAAACCAATATTTGTGACAAACGAGGAGATTTACTAATTATAAAGNATATATATATATATATATATATATATATATATATATATATATATATATATATATATATATATATGTATGTATATGTATATGTATATATGCAAGGCGTAAACATTGAATGGAGAAAATGAAAACTGTTAATAGAGGAATTTGTGATAACAAATTTCGGCGAGGGTTGCTGGAATTATGCTGGTGGTTGATGATGTTGAACAGTCTACGAATACTAACAAATAGACGAGTATTACTGAGTGAACTAACATTCCCGAGTGGACGAGGATCTTGAGAGACGCCTTTATGAGTGTAGGCTGCTCAATTATTCCATCTGATATATTAGTCTTCACATGTATGAACTTGTTGAAGTGGGCGAGCACTGTTGAGAGTGAGAGAATTTGCTTCTCCAACTTCTTGAATGACCAGGCCTTCAAAATTCCTACCCGGGGACATGAAGCTAAGCCATGCAACCTTGTCTAGGCCTTCAAAATTTCAACCTGCGGACATGGAGCTAAGTCATGTAACCTGGTTAAGGCCTTCAAAATTCCTACTTGGGGACATGGAGCTAAGCCATGCAACCTCGTCTAGGCCTTCAAAATTTCTACCTAGGGATATGGAACTAAGCCATGCAACCTCATTAAGGTCTTCTTCCATCATTTCTCATATTGCTTGGCTGCTTGAATAATTTATCCAATCATTTATATAGTTACACTATTGTATGATTTTAGAACAATGCGATGAACAGCTCCGCCTGTACTGAATAACCCTATGATAATAATCAAACATGCGAAGTTTGGTTTACTACCACATCTGGATGAAATTGATAAAGTAACTTCACCTTAATTATATGCCGCTAGTACACTATCTTGGCATAATGCAACAAACAACTTCACCTCTTAAAGTAAGCATCCTCATAAATCATAATAGAACAATTCTGAATTTTAAAGGATAACATATGCTAATTATTCAAACCAAAGGTTCCAAATACCTTTGCCTATTACCACTTATAAATATTCAAAGTGATTATATGGAATAAGTATTCTGTCTACCTCGCCTTCTTATAGTAACATTCTGGGGGACCCGGGGGCCGTTCTTTGCTCATGAGGTAAAGGGCCTCACCCTAGTGATCCAGACAGGTCTTTAATTATGCATTTATATTTTTCAAGACTCAGTACACTTTTATACAATTCTTCCCAAGTTTGTCTGAGGTTCTTGCAAGTCGGCATATGTCCTTCCCAATTGGCAATACTACTATACCTCGACTTTGCACAGTGGCTTAAGCTCTTTCGCATAGTAGCATGTGCCCTTCCATGCAGTTGACATTGCATGTGCAATCTTCCTATATTGAAACCTTGGTTATTTGTATGATGGAAACACAAAGTTTAAATAGAGGAACAAATCTTCTTCGATAACTATCTCTACAAAAAAATATATATTATGAATGACCTGATTATAATGAATGTTATGAATGACATGAGTGCAATGCATGTTATGGAGGACATGAGTGCAATTCAATGGTATTAATGACTTAAGTATAATGCAAGATTGTGAAACGAAAAGAATATTACACCTTCCAGTAGTAACACCCCTTAGGGACTTCTGTAGAAATTGGCAGATGACATGCCACTTTGAAAGTGTTCCCTTAAGGGATCTCCTCTTCTTTATGTAGGAACTTGGTCATCAAGCATCAAATCTCTGAGTGTGCCACATTCGAGGGCACATGATCCACAATCTCTACTTCATTAAAGGGTGAAGCGCTCTCATGACAAGCTCTCTACTTCATCAAAGGGTGAGGCTGTCTCACGAAAAGCTCTCTACTTCATAAAATGGTGAGGCTCTCTCACGACAAGCTCTCTACTTCATCAAAGGGTGAGGCTCTCTAACGTCAGGCTCTCTACTTAATCAAAGGCGAGGTTATCCCATGGTTGACTCAAGAAACCTCTCAGTGATCTCATCTCTCCAAAAGTTCAAGCCCCCATTATGGTAGCTTCGCGTGGTGCTCTCCAAAAGTTAAAGCCTTAGAGGAGAGCCTCTTCAAAACTTATGGTCTGGCGTAGATGCTCTCTTTTTAACACGTCTGACGTCCTTCTGCCTTCTAACCTACGCCTTTCGTCCATTCTTTGAAGACTTCTAGCGTTCTTCTTCATGGACTCGATGCGTCCAATGAATCAATAACTAATTTTCCGTTCGACAAAGTTGTTCGAAAGCTCCCCACTACTCATGAGGACCGGTGGTCATCCCCTGATGAGGTTATGACTGCGTGACATGCTCAAGTCCTGGGTACCTAGCGTCAGCTGATTTTCTCCACTTCTGCATGTTCATCATTAACGATTTTGTGGTCGACATTATTCCTTCAGAGATGTCAAGATGCCCTCCTTCTAGCGCCAATTGTTAATGGATGAATTTGTGATAACAAATTTTGGGAAGGGTTGCTGGAATTATGGTGATAGTTGATGATGTTGAACAGCTTAGGTGAGGAGCGATGTGGTGTTTTGTGAGGCGGCTGAGATTGCTTGGTTGACGAGCTTAATTAGCTTACAAGAATTAGGATTGTTAAAAACCAAAGTTAGAGAATACCAAACAATGTGCCTACGTACCTTATTTATAGCGATCAAGCCAAATGTACGTAGTTTTTGGGGAGTAAGGAACTTATTAGGATTAGGTCTCCCCTCGTAAAGTAATTGGGTCGCCGCCTAAAGTGCTCTCAGGTGCAGACCATTGAGGCTCAGCTTCTTTATTAGAACGTGACTGCTAAGTTAGTGACCCGCGTGTGTCGGTGCGAACCTAGTCCTATCGCATCGTCGAACACAATGAGCTTTAATGGGTTAGCCTCCTGGAAGTGTCACTAAGATGCGAGGCTACTGGACCCCCTTGATAAGTAAATAATTATTATTAGTTTATACCTATATTTTAAGTATTTTTATATGAAATTGAATTATTATTTAATATATTTTAATGTTTTATCGTAGGAATCAGGAATTTATAGGACTAGAGCTTAAAGTGCAATATTCGGAGTAAATCAATTAAAAATTCTGATTTTTGGACAACTTGCACAGTACAAGTCAGTTTTAGGCCTGTAAATAGTCATTGGAAAGTTTGGAAGAAGACCTTTAGTTTTATCATGGGCCCAAAATTTATGTCTTCTCTAATTTTCCCAGAAAAGCCTAACAACAACAGCCTACGATTTTCCTATTTAGAATTATATTCTATTTAGGAATATTTCTTATATGTTATTTTATTCAAAAAAACACTTGTAAATAGAAGAGATATCGATTATTTAGTTATTAAGTAGGAAGAGGTAGTTTTGATAAAATAAAACCGTAAAGTAGAAAACACAGAAGAAACAACGAGGATCTTGAAGAAGACAAAAACCGCCGTCTTGGAGAGTGAAAATTGAAGCCATGTCATAATGAGTTTTATCTTTCCATCATGTTCTTTCATCCTTAATTGTGTTTTTCTTTGAGATGATGTATTAACTGCTATTCTAGGGCTTTGATGGATTCTTGAGTTTATATATAAGCATTTCTTTTAATTCTGTATTTTGTGTTTGGTATAATTGATTATATTGATTTGTGTGCAATGCTTCTCCGAGAGTAATTAACATTGAGATTGATTTAGTAATTTGCGTGATGCTTGGAAGAGACAACCTAGATTAGACCCAATCTATATAACTTGAGATTGACAAATTGTTGTTTTGTGTATAGGATATGAATATTCCTATTCAGCTCAAGTAGTCAAATTTGGGCTATGTGTTAATACTGCACATGGATTTAAATTCTACATAGGGATATGAGAGTAATCTTCTTAGTTAGGTTTATTGAGATTCAGAAGGTCCTTGTGAATAGATAATAACCCTAGACTGGCGATTAGGACATGAAATAGAGACGTAGAGATGCTCGTAAAACATAAGATGAAGTTAAAGACCTATATATTTGTTTTTCTTGTTTATTCTTAAATTGGTGCGTAAAATTATATTTGAGGAGTAGTTTATAATATAATTTTAATCATATTTGTATTTAACTTGAATGGAAAGAAAGATAGTTAATGGTATTTAACAACTTATAATTAGTCCTCGTGGGAACAAATTTTATATATTACTTATTCCAACACGTACACTTGTGTTAAGGTTGTAAAACCGCTAACAAGTTTTTGGCACCGCTGTCGAGGACTAATTTTAAGTATTTTATTGTTAAAATCAGTACGCTATTTAGTATTTTGAGATCAAGTTACTAGATATTTTTTTTGCAGGGTTGATAGAAAAGACAACTTGAACATTAGAGCAGATATGTATTCTAACTCTAAACTTGATTCATTTGATTTCTTAGAACGCTACCCATACTTGTATCAAGTCAAAAATTGTAATTCTTGTATACTTAATTATGTAATACAACATAAATCATCATTGCACGAGGGGTCAATAGGTTGTCATATTATTCAGGTATTAAAATATGATGTGTCTTATGAAGAAGGGTCAATAGATTTAAATTCTAATTCAAAAAGGGATGTGAATAATGATTACAAAATTCCTGTTTGCATTGATCCTTCTACTTTTCTTGAAAATATTTCAATAACTAAAAGTTTATATGCCAATAACGAATTTGATGTGGTAGTTTATCCTCCTCTCATATTGTATGACATAGAAGAGAATTCAGTTGAATTAGAACCAGAATTTGATAGGGTAGGTCTAAAATCTAATGAATTTGACTTGGGTATAGTTGGAATAGAAGCTTTGTCTTTGTTTCTGTATTATGTTGATCCGATTTGGGAGTATTTTATAGAGCGTAAGTGTCATTGTATTCGTTATAAATATTTTGATTACCTCTGTGTATCGTAATTTATTGTGTTGGATATTAGTGTCATCTCCCAATTGGTATATGTTCATGTATATTTGGTGTATATAAATGAATTTAGAGTGATTAAAATTGGGAGATATGCCCACTTTTTTTCATTTTCACATCACTCTTAATGTTATGTGTAAAAATAAGTCTAGCTAAAGACAATAAAGAAGTGCGCTTTTTGGGAGGTAACCCAAATTAGTATATTATTAGTTTTTTTTCAATTTTATTATATTACTTTTGTTAGTTAGATAGGAGATTTTAATTTTTTGTTTTAAACCCTCAAGATGCCATGATGTGTTTGTTTAAGTGTTTCATGTACAAAATTTAGTAGCAATTTCTATTTAGAGATGTTCCGAAAAGAAAGTAAAAGTGATAAAATGTATTTTTTTTTTCACTATATAAAAATCCATCATCTAGCCAAGGAAAAACAAAACAGAAAATTTTGGCTTCGACGATGCAGCATAAAAAATGATGAAGTAGGGATTGGAAATTTGTTGCTTTTGTAATGCTCCAGCAATGTTGTGGAATGGCTAAAGAATTAAGAGGAGGATGTACTAAAATTTGCAGCAGTTATGCTAAAGCAATGCAACAACAAAAGAAAAAAAGCAGGGAGATTAATTTGAATGTTGTTGGAGTGCTAGTGCAAGGGAGTAGAGATTAAGAAAATGCGAAAAACTAGAGAGCATGTTTTCTATGCTACAACAATGCTTCAGCAAAGTTCGACAAGATTCTAAAAAAGGGCATCGAACTGCAATGATCACTGCTGCTGAAAATGGTTGCTACTAAACAAAGTGGGCCAGTTATAGTGCGTATTGCATCTTTTGTACATCTCTACCATTTTGTTCTTGCACTTGCAAAAAAACCCAAGAAGTTTTAGCCTAGCTCTGCATTTGTCACCAACAAATAACAACTTATCATCTGGTCCGAGGACTGTTTGATGTTGTTTCTTAGCGTACAGTTGTTTTAAAGCAACGAGTTTCTTACTGTGGTTTATGATCAGCTACAACACATAACACTACTTCACGTTGCTGGTTGCTGCAGATCTATGCATGTGCCAATCATCGAGTAATAAGATTTTTGTTGTTGTTTGAAACGAACGTAATAACTTTGTGATGCACTGCAAGTACTTGACATAAGCCTTAATACAGTCCGACTATGGTAGTCTATCTAACTGTAATGAAGCACACAACAACAATAAAATCCTCTCAAAAGACACAAAAGCATAGTATTGGCACAAGTTCATCAATAATACCAAGGGAGCATGATATGTTTAGGTGAAAAGACATCAAGTTGGAGCCTAACATTTGGTTCTAAAAAGAAAGAAACCTGTTCAAAAATTTAGAGGAAGAAGTTAAGATAGTTCAATGAGTGAACCCGCAGCTCTATCTCCTCCTAAGAAAAGATCAAGAATTGAACCTGAGATAACTGCAGCCCCATCCTTATCCTCTCAATAGGATTTGGACTTTGAAATGGAAATTCGACGGTCTCTAGACTCATTCTATCAAGAGGATGAATTTATTGAAATTCACCGTTCGGCCGTGGTACTTGTGAAGAGTCAAGCACACTGCTAGCACTCACTCTAGCAGGACCTCCCATAATCCAACATACAGACAAAGAAGAGAGCACAAAACATGATCAATAAAATGTTTTTGATACAAATCTGTTTGATGCCACATTTACAGTGGACCAGAACATTTTAGAAGATCTGTAGTATCAAGAGCCTTTACATGCTATGAGGGGCACCATAGACTCTTATGAGCCATTTACTACATTGTTTAAGGTGGTGACCCCAAAGAATTAACACATCCAGTTCCTTTAGCAGAAGTTCTTCCATCCACAAGTGGATTAGGTGAGAGGCAACCGCTCCATAGAAGGAGTTGGGGTTCCATTCAAGGAGCAACTACGTCAGTAGCAAAGCCACTTTAGGAAAATCCTGTTGAGAACATGCCTTCACAGGCTTCAGAAGAACAATTTAATTTTTCAAAGGCAACGGTAATCTATGCAGGTATAGCAAAGGAATCTAGAAATGAGTAAAACACGAGTGTTGTGAGGTAAACACTGAGCGAAACACATGCATATAGTCATAGTGAAATAAACAAGAATGCAAGTGAGGTGAGTGCACACACACACACGATGAATTATTAATGAAAATTGAAGCTCTCTAGAAAGAAATGCAGATTGTTCAAGCTAAAATAGCCCAAGTCAAAGCACAATCAGAAACGAAGTCTACATCTGCCTCTGTAACAGAATAGCTGACAATCGTGCGAAGAGAAGTTAATGATGGGAAGTCCTGCATTCTCCTTAAGACCCAAAATATCCAGAATTTACAAAGTCTAATTTATGAGGATATGAAGGAGGTCAGTAATATAAATGAAAGAATAGATGATGTTGAGAAGAGCTTGAATCAAAGAATCATTGAAAATGAAGAAATCTCAACTAAAAGATTCAAAAAGCTGAATGAAGGGATGATTCACCTGAATGAAGGAATGGAACATGTCTACGAGACCATGGAGAAACTTATAAAATCATTTGAAGCTTCAACTAAGGGGGAGAAAGAAATGGAAAATATAAGGGAGAAAGAAAGTGAAGATGAGAAAGTAGCTGAAGGAGAAGGAGCTACTAGTGAAAAAGGAAAAGTCAAGCTTTATGAACAAGATCAATATGTGTCAATAGAATCAAACATTCCAAAAGAACCATTCTATCTTGAAGATCACTTTATTGAGGATAGTGGTCAAGATGACATTTACAATCCAGACTATTGCAGAGCTGAAGATGAAATAACCTTTGATGCAGAATTTTTGTTTTCGAGAGAAGAACAATCTGATCCTGCCTAGGAAGAGTCTATGAGGAAGCTAAAAGAAGACATCAAAGCAAGTGATGATAAGTTTGAACAACTGCAGACTTTAGTCAAGGAAAAAGCTTAGGCTAAAAGAAAAGTGAGCCTGGAAAAACAGAAGTTATGGGCAATAGCAGTGAACGAAAAGAAGAAAGATGTTCAGCTGAAGATAGGTGATAAATGGGATACTGCCAGAGAGGTTATGGATAAAGAACAGAAGGGTCCATTTCAAGATAAGTTGCTAAAGTCAATCATCAATCAGTTAGAAAGTTCAAATGATAGCATTGATAATTTTATGAAAGCCTTGAAAGAAGAAGTCGATAATATCACTGTGTTGGTTGATCATATTTTTTAGGATTGCCAGATTTTGGTTTACACCCACAGGAATGGTTCTTTTAGAATCTCCTTGGAGTTCTTCTCAGCAAGATCTCTATCTGTATTGTGGACTATGATGAATAAGGTTAAGAGGAGTTCAAAAGAAAATGAGCTTCTACGAGACAAACTCAGAGAATTTGCAAAAGTAGTTAGTCCTCAAATCATTCATGATCCTTATGAGGTAAGATTTCTCACTAATAAGTATTATCAGATCCTAAAGTTAGATGAGAATTCCTTACAGAAATATTCAGTCAAGTACATGATTGAAGTTGAGACTATGTTGAGATCTAAGGGTTTTCGAACTCATGACAAAATAGAAGCTGTTGATAAGATCCGAAATTATTGCTTATCAAAGGATATCAAATCTTACATCTAGAAAATGTCAAAAATAGATTCTAGTCAACCTTATGACATTCAAGAGGAAGAAGAAGACCCTGTTGAGCAAGAGGTGTTTTAGCATTATCACTTGCAAATCAAATAAGGTTATATGGTGAACCCATTCAACCAGAGAATCCTGCCACTAAAGATGTACCAATGACACCTGTTCACAAAAGTTCAACTCTAGAAGAAGGTGAAGTTGATACTTCAAAAGATGGTAAATATTGAAGACATAAATAGGTCAAGATCGAGCTTTGTAATACATGTTCAATCTAGAGGAACATATATCTTGTATTTATCCTTCATGTTTGAATCTAGAAAATTGTTAAATATAATACCAGAACTTTTTTTTATTTATAGTTTTCAATGTTTTATTATTTTATTATTTGTTAGTTGAGATATCCTCTAGAAATTTGTGTGTTAAATGTTTAACAACAAATAGAGGGAGATTGAAAGTCTTATGACTACGCCTATTTGTAATAAATAGATGACAACTCAACTCAGATTAGAAAGAGAAATAAATAATAATTATGATAACATTAATTAAGACGAAAAAATTTAACTAGACACGAAAAATCATATTATCAGAAATATTTTGATGAGGTTGCTACTCTACACTGGAAGAATTTCATTAATCTGTTCAAGCGTCAGTGAAAAATTAAGAAGTAATATTTCAGAAGAACTCAGAAAATATAGAAGACTTCAAGTGGCTACTACAGAAATATTGCAAGAAAAGAAAATTATTGAGATAAAGCTAAAAGCGAGAACAAGATAGAAGATCACAGATTTAATGTTAAAAGGTGAAGAACATTTATTCTAGTATGACACAAATGAACCAGATAGTACATTGTGTGTGAACTATATAGATGAAGGTTTGATATCAAGTACAAGTGATTTTCAGTCATACGGTATGGTGAAGACGGAAAGACTCAAGTCAAATCTACAATGGTTGTGCAGTGAAAAAACTAGTTAATTCTACTATCAAAAGTTAATTAATTATTTAATTTATCTACTTAAATTAATTCATCTTGAATTGATTTAATTTATAAATTAATTAATTAAAATTGGTGAAATTGCTTAAGTTAAAAGAACATTTTATTTAACATATAAAATAAGTCTTGTTGCAACCATTTGGAAGTTCTTACCGAATTCAAGATTAAAAGGTCTTACCGAGTTCAAGATTAAAAGGTCTTACCGAATTTGGATTTAAAGAAAGGTTTTGCAAGCCAATCAAAAGGTCTTGCCAAATTTTACACTTCAAAAGGTCTTACTCATGCAACTGGAAAAAAGTCTTACCGAAAAATAAAGTGAAAAAGGTCTTGCTGAACCTTGAAAAAAGTCTTATCAAATTTATAGAAAATCTTACCGAGTTCTAAAAGTCGTGCCCATTGATTTAGAAAAAGTCTGAAGGGTTAATTTATTATTTTTTCGAAGTCTTGTTATAAAAGTCTTATCAGCTTAAACCTCTATAAATATGAGGCTAAGGGCTTCATAATTCAGTTGATGAAAGTGTTGAAAACATTCAAATTCAGTAATTTGTCTGATGGTTATATTCACTGACTTGTTGTGCTGGTTTGAAATATAATTGTTAAATTAGAACAATTCATGTCAAAATCGTTCTAGAATATTTTATCAGTTATATAAACTTCCATCATATTAATTTTATAATACTTCTCAAGTTAAAAATCATATCTTCTACTTGAATAGTATTTCATTAAAATTAATATTTTGTGATTAATTAAAATAATATTTTAAATCTGAATTTCTGTGATTAAATCTTGATATTATATTCAACCCCCTTCTACAATATCAGGTACCAACAATCTTGGTTTGCATTTCATTTATTTTTGTCTTATAAGAGGAGGCTTCAAACTGATACTTAGGTATGTCAGGAAGAGTTTTGGTTTTATCATAGATGTTGGTCAACCTTGTTTCAATCTTTTCTCTATGATCTGTAATTTCTGCTTGAAGGCCTCTTGATACATAGTGATTGGCTTATAATTGAACCTTGGCAGCTTTATGAATGGCATCATAGATTGCAGAGGGAGTGAAGTTTTTGGATCAGGAACCCAAAATTGTCAAATATTTTTCCCTCATCCACTGTAGCATCTCCTCCATGCTCACATTTTGCTTTACATCGAACCAAACATCTACATTGGCTTCTTCTCCTTTAGCCATTTGAGCATTTTTATCTTTTATCTCATCCTGGTCCTTGGCATATTCAAGTTGAATAGATGCATCGTCCTTATTTGGGAGATGTGAGGTGAGAAGTTGTTGAGCACATTGGTAGAACCCATTAAAGTGATCACCACATAGATCTTTTAGTTATTCTTCAGGAAGAATGGTATCAGTAGATGGTCTTGAATCCCTGTCATGTAGAACAGGTTTCAACCATTGTAACAAAAAGTTAGAGCTAGGATCACTACCTGTTACAGTGTGTCCCTCATCATCTATTTCTTCATCTAATTTCTTAGATGAGTCATTAACAAAGCCTGGATGGATAAGTGTATCCTCCCTAGGAGTCAGTCTTTGAATGATTGGAATTGTCCAGGGGATTCCATTTGCATGGAGTAGAGGTCCCTAAGATTCCCCAATTTCTGTGAAGACGTTTTCTCCAATGGCTTATGAAAGAGATCAATGGGGGGTGTTACTTCTTCATCCACAAATTATGAAATAAAAACTCCTGGAGCCTCTATGGTTTTGATGGTGTCATCAAGATATGCCTCATCATGCATTCTATCACCATCTAAATGTGTCCTGAGTGGTGATCAAGGTATTATGTACCAAGTGACTTGATTTTGGCTCACCAGGAGAAGTGGATTCCTGATGATCAATGACCTCTTGTGCAAAAATTTGCACAATTAGTTGAGAAGAAATATGAATGAGAGAAGAAGTTTGTGAAGAATTGTGTACTGGCAACTCCCATTGAGAAAATGAGGAAGTTTCAATGGATTGTCCTATGTGCACCTGTGTATCTTTTTCAACTTCAGACCTGACATTAACAAGAGTGTGTTCCTGTGATAGTGCAGACTCTTTACAAGTTGGAGTGGGTTGGCTCCCAAGTTCAATGGATACACCCTGTTGAGAGAGTGCACCTAGAAATAAGTTTAATCCCTGTGAAACCTCTACATCCTGGTGAAAGGATGTAGAGTGGTCTAGTGTGGTACATTTCTCTTTCTTTCTCTTGGTTAGGGAGGCCACAGGTGACTCAGGTTCATCACAAACTTCCACAACTACATCTAATTTCTTGCTAACAGGTTTCCTCTTTCCCTTCTTTTTAACCACACCCTGTTGAGAGGATATGGAGATTGTTTCATTATCATCTAGAGGAATTGAAGAAAGGTTTGTAGTTGGGTTAAGATTCCCTGGGTTATTAGCATTTGGTACTACTGCCTCCTTGGGACCCTCTACTGAACAAGGTAACCATATGTAGGTTGCACAAGTGGGTACCCTCCAAATACACTCCTCATATGAGGTGTGATTTGTAGAGGAACATTCATTGTGCTACGTTTACCTAGGGTTCCAAAAATGATTTTTGAAATGGGATTACTGTAGCCAATTCTATTTTTTCTCATTCCAGGAAATTCAATCAAAACATCATTTTTATTTTTAAGTATTGATTGAATAAAATGGAAAAAAATATATTTCATTACCTCTCTTAGGGATCCTGTTTATGAGTTACCCAATGATGAGCTTCCCTATATTCAGCTTCTTATTATTGGCCAAAGAGTAGGCTATCTTTAAAGCAATTGAACTTATCTGGTCATACCCTGTCTTTCTGCAGGTAAAGATGTTGAGTAGGGTGTCAAACATAAATGACCATTCTTTTCTCACATGCTTCTTATTCAGCTTCTTCCATTCACGTCATCTTCATTAAGGCTTATTTCCACTTCTTGGATTTTGCAGGTTACTTGCACTTTGGAGCTCCCATATTTAAGTTTATTATCTACCTAGTTGGCAGAGTTCCAGAAATGTTCTAGTATGTCCAGATACAGTGTATGGTTGGCTAGTAGGGCTTCCTTCAAATAGGAATCAATGAGAAACCTAGTGAAGCACTTAGACTGAGGTTTGGCTTCTGCATCTCTGGAGATAGCCAAGAAGTTGGTGTCAGGAATGATGCAAGCTTCCACGGTTGAGGTTGAAGATGCCATTGAGTTATGTATAGAGAAGAGAAGAGAAGAAACAAAGAAGTTTTAGAAAAGAGAGAGTTCGATTGAAACTGTTGAGAGAAAATGGTTCTTTGAGTTTGTGATATAGCATATAAATGAAATTTTAGATCTACTTTGCTATTTATATGTATAGACTTCTCGATTGAGAATTGTAATCATTTTGAATTATTCAAGAACTCAAAAATGAATAAAGTTACATTGATAGAGAATTGACATCAACTCAGTCGAGTACTTTAGATATGAATAGTCAAAACTGTATTTCGATCACACAAGGAATCGAGAACTCTAGAAATAAGAATGAATCGAGAACTCTGAAAGTAACCTTGATTCGAGAACTCAAAGAAAATTGTTCCAATCGAGAAGTCAGGAAATGATGGTAATTATATCACAAACTCTAGTTTTCGGATTTTACTCTATTTTCACTTGAAAATAAAATAAAAGAAATTTTTCAAAAATATTTTTCAGATTAAAATCAAAATTAATTAATTTAATCTATAAAGGATATGTTTTTGTTTAACATTCCTGAAGTACAGAATATTACACTTGTTATTTAAAGATTCACAAGCATAAAAATTCTTTTCAAGTTTTACTTGGAACAACAAAAATAATTCCAAGCTATAGTTAATTTTTAATTTTCAAAACCAATGTACAACAATACGACTGATATATTTATAAATATATACCAGTTTACTTCACTTAGATAAATAATTGATTATATATGTATGTGAAATAATTGTTGTAACAGTTTGTTAAATATATTTGCTTAACCACTTAGACAGAAGAATTTAGCATTCCAATCTCACTAACCAGCATATTCAAGGTTGCTTCATCTAGTGATTTAGTAAATATATATGCCAAATTGTTTTGTGTAGAAACATAGAATAATTATATTACACCATTTTTTGCATGTTCCCTTATGAAATGGTACCTTACATCAATGTGCTTTGTTTTGGAGTGATTGACAGGATTTGCAACAAATAGATATGGCACTAGCTAGTGTTATCACACATTATAGGAATTCTTTCCAATACTAGTCCATAGTCTCTTAATTGATTTCTTATCCAAAGTACTTGAACACAAAAACTTCCAGCAACTATGTATTCAGCTTCAGTTATGGAAGTTGATACTGATTGTTGCTTCTTGTTATACCATGAGACCAATCTTTAACCAAAAAATTGACAGCTTCCTGAGGTGTTTTTTCTGTCAACTCTACATCCAGCAAAATCAACATTAGAATATTCAACCAAGTTGAATCATGTTTCTTTTGGGTACCACAATCCCATCAGTGTTGTTCCTTTTCGATATCTCAAAATTCTCTTTACAGCAATGAAGTGAGCTTCCTTTGAATTTGCCTGATATCTTGCATAGAGACATGTAGAGAACATAATGTCTAGTCTACTAGCTGTTAGTAGAGTAGATATCAAATCGTTCCCCTGTAGATCTTCGTGTCCACACTTTTTCCTTTTTTATCTTCATCAAGTTTCACATCAATAGACATAGGTGTTTTGGCAGGTTAGCAATCTTGCATATCAAACCTCTTTAGTAAGTCATTGATGTATTTGGTTTGGCTTATGAAGATGACATCCTTCCTTTGACTGATTTGAAGACCAAGGAAATAGTTGAGTTCCCCCATCATACTCATCTCATATTCACTTTGTATTAGCTCAGAAATCTTTCACACAACTTTTCATTTGTAGATCCAAAAATGATATTATCCACATAAATTTTTAGTAGTATGATATCATCATTATGTTTCTTATAGAATAATGTTTTGTTAATTGTTCCTCTTATGAACTGATTTTCTAACAGAAATTTTGACAAGGTATCATACCATGCCCTTGGAGCTTGTTTGAGTCCATACAATGCTTTGAGAAACCTGTAGACAAAGTCAGGAAACTTTGGGTCTTCAAAGTAAGGTGGTTGTTGCACATACACTTCTTCTTCTAATTTACCATTCAGGAATGCACTCTTGACATCCATTTGATAAACTTTGAAGTTTGAAAATGCCGCAAAGCTTGAAAAATTCTGATTGCCTCTAGTATAGCCACAGGTGCAAAGGTCTTATCATAATTGAAAGGCTGTATGTATAGACCTATATGTAGCATAGGGTTATAACTCAACACAAGAACAGGACGAGTAAATAATATGAAGTTATCACCGGAATCAGGAAGACATGAAGACTTGGTAAAGACAAAGGATAAAGAAGAAATCTACAGACTTGAAGCATTAGCTCACTGGAAGAAGTTCATTAATATGTTCATGCCTCAGTGAAGAATAAAG